>MCJB01050404.1:0-19615 GCA_002018475.1 Nicotiana obtusifolia
ACGCCTGCCACAAGATATTGTGAAATGGGAGCGGGTGGTATGCCTACCACAGATTATAAGGAAATGGGGTCGAGTTGCACGCCTGCAACAGGATTTTAAGGAAATGGGGTCGAGTTGCACGCCTGCAACATGGACATAATGAAATGGGGTCGGGTGGTACGCCTACCACAGATTATAGTGAAATGGGGTCGGGTGGCACGCCTTCCACAAGATATTGTGAAATGGGAGCGGGTGGTACGCCTACCACAGGTTATAATAAAATGGGGTCGGGTGGCACGCCTGCCACAAGATATTATGAAATGGGAGCGGGTGGTACGCCTACCACAGATTATAAGGAAATGGGGTCGAGTTGCACGCCTGCAACAGAATTTTAAAAAAATGGGGTCGAGTTGCACGCCTGCAACAGGATATGACAGAAAGTAAAAGTTGTCTGAAATTTTCTCTTGATTTGTGTTTGAATTTAATTTGTAGTTTCTTTACTATCCATCTATGATATGTTGTTTAACTGTTATCCCGAAGTATATTCCCCTTTTTCCCACTTAATTGGTTCATTTATTTCTGTTCTAGCCTCGTCACTACCTCGCCGGGGTTAGGCCAGACACTTACTAGCACATGTGGTCGGTTGTGCTGATACTACACTCTGCACTCTTTTGTGCAGATCCCAGTACCGCAGGCTTTGGACCGTAAGGAGCTTCCGGCTTCTGATTATCAGGCGATCTAAGGTAGTCCTGCAGGCGTCCGCGGACCTTGGAGTCTCCTGCTTTCTATTTTTTCTGTTTCTTTTTTGTAGTCCCGGAAACATCATTTTGTTATTTCTTTCAGACCCTTACTTGTAGTAAATCTTATGCAGTCTGTGAAACTGTGACACCAGATCTTGGGTAGTTTGTAAAAGAGATTTTATTTGAAATATTTTATGCATTTCGCTCATTTAATTGTGTTGTTTATTTATGGTTGGTTTTAGTTGAATGGATTTCTAATAAAAACGGGGTAAATAATCCGGTTGATTGGCTCGCCTAGCTTTCACTAGTAGGCGCCATCACGACTCCTGAGGGTGGGAAATCCGGGTCGTGACACTACCCTTCCTTAAACCGACATTACAAGCTTACAAAGTCCTTATGTGATCTCCAACCGAGTGTTCTGATAACTAGGCGATGAATTAAAATAAGGGCAAGCTTATGGTGTGGCATGGGGTGACACTTGAAATTTTATTCTGAGAGTGAGTTTACTTGCACTTTAGTCCCTTTGTATTGCTATGATAAATATTGTGAGAGTGAGACTTTCTTTCCAGTGAGGGCACATACACTGCTAGGTTGATAGTAAGTTGAGCTTTGAGTAAGGCATAAGTGTATTCAGCTGAAGGTAGCCTTTAATTACTTTGTTGAGGCTCAAAGTTCACTAATTGATTGGTTGTCTTTGAACATATTAACGATTCAAGGGGGTACAGTGCTCAAAGAGTTATACTTGAGATACTAACAACAACCACCGTCCATGGTCAGTATTGCTTCATGTTTGATAAGTAGAGTCTAGATTAGGATAGTATCGTTTGAGTTGCTTGAGGACAAGCAAGAGTTTAAGCTGGGGACACCATTACCAAGCCGCTGAAAATTTACTGTGATAATTCTATAACGGTATTCTTCTCCAAGAACGATAAGTACTCCAAAGGTGCCAAACATATGAAATTAAAGTACTTTACCGTCAAGGAAGAAGTTCAGAAACAAAGATTGTCACTTGAGCATATTAGAACTGATCTCATAATTGCAGATCTGTTAATAAAAGGTTTACAACCAAAGATATTTAAAGAACATGTACATAGAATGGGTCTTGGCTGTATTTAGGACTAAAGTATTTACGAATGTTTTGACACTATGAGCTCATTTATGTGTTTCTGATATACATTAATGATTTCCTATTTCTCATAATGGGTTGCACATTATTGTTTTGAGATATTACTGGATTAATCTCAATGAGACATTATTGTGGACCATAATATTTTATAACTTGTGGACCTGATACGATGAGTTACTAATGTTGTAGTATATGGAAGGGAGTATGTAGACAAATTATATATAACCGCCATAACTCACATTTAGTAATTTATCGTATTATGGTATTTATGATGGACATTATAGAACAAATTTGTTTATGCGCAACTAATGTTTATATTATTAAATATTAATATTATATGATTATTAGGCCAAGTGGGAGAATGTAAGATTTTCCTACGTATATTGGTGGCTCAATAGGTTTAAGGCCTATAATTAATATTTTATTAATAAGCAAATCTTATCCGTCCGATCGGTTACTTGATGAACGTACCGGATAAAATAAGAACCTCTATAAATTGGTCCTCTCCCAACCCATTAGGGTTACCACCTATTCTATTCTTCTTTTTCATCACTAAAGGCGGTGGTAACGAAAGCTAGTGCAAGGGGCGATAAACTAATTTTAATTAACGCTTCCTCTTCGTGAAAATAGCTTCCGATTTAGGTATGTTTTCTGTGTCGATTATATGTACAATTATCATATTCGGGATACTAGTATGAATTAAAGTTTATGCTCACATGGTTTTCCAATGTTTATATAGGTGCAAAAATAAAGGCCATAAATGCCTTTTTGGCACCTAATTTGTATCGGATCCTGCAAGATTTGTCATACTTTTTTTTAAAAAAACTTTTTGGTAAGAAAAGGTGGGCATGAACCAAGGGAAACAAAACTAACACATGTAAGGGACTCCTATAGAATTAGTAGCGTACGCCTCCAATTGGCTCTACAATTAAAATATGCTGTATTTACTCCTAAGTATGCCTCTATGCAACCACAGTGAGATCAGATCAGTCCCAATAGTAAAGAATTTGAAAGCATTAATTAGGACAAGCAGTTAATCCAAGATCAAATTTTAATTGATTAATCGTTCATCATTTCAGTTCAAGTAGATATAGAGTATAGAGTTAAATTTATACATCCTCAAGTCGGTTTCAAGTCTTGAAACATTGCATCCCACTTAATCTCTTCATCAATGTCATCCATTATCTCTTCGTTACAAAACCCCTCAAAAGGAGAGCTAGAAGAACTGCTAATTAAGGCATCAGAAAAATCTTGAACCAAAAAAGGACTAACATTTGGGAGCATCAATGTTCTTTTATCTGGTACAACAATAGGAGTTTCCTCTTTAGCTGCTGTCGAACGCCTCTTATTCCTCTTCAACATGGCTGCCTTCCATCTTGAACTGTAATTTCTCAACCACACTGAGGCAAAAGTACTTGAATTTGATCGACGAGTCCACATTTTCATGCGCTTAGCTAAAAGTTTCTTTGCCTGCTTGATGGCTAATATTAGCCATAACATATGATTTCTTGAGCTTTTACTCTTCTCTTTCCTAGCAAGCTTAAGTATTTCTAGCCTATGTTTTGCTACAGAAATGCCCATACTTTGCAGAAATTCATGGTTGAAGTAAGCTATGTCATCTTGTACAAGCTCATTGTGTGCAAAAATAAGGGCATACTCATAAACAAGTGAAGGGTCGAGGCTGGTTTTGGAGAGCCATGAAAACCAGTCCATGACCACGTAATATGTTGCTGAGCTTTGAATGTGCTAGCAGCTAGTGATAAATGTTGGAGAGGCACATTTTAAAGAAAGGGATGGTGAAGTTTGCTAAATTAAAAGGCATATATTACTAAGTCTTGGTTTAAATGGTTAGGTAGTTGAACTTTGACAGTGACAAAAGCGGAGGAATTCGTGAGATAGTTAAGACTCCAATTTATTCTTTGCAAGAATAGACCAGAGGTTTGATCAGACTTTTGATACTTACACAAGTCAGACCTAAAAAAAAATTCTTTTGCCATAAGTCACGGCTTAGAAGAGGGTCTGTTATGGACTTCAGAAAATTTATTTCATAACTGTTGTCCTTTTCCAAATAAAATAAAAAGGAAAAGAATGAGAAAGAGGATAAAAGGATTGGAAATTGATTATTAGTCAACAACCATATCTTCTACAATTTGTTAAACGAATGCTTGACAATTTGTGTGAGCTAAACAAAGTCACGAGATGTTATAAGATAATTGTATAATTTAAAGTCCTGTTTTGGTTGGAAGAGCTTTCCTATGTCATGCGAGTCAAGATAGCCAACATGCGATTTGAATGTCAATTGATAGCTACTTTCGAAATTGGAAACTATGTGTATAATTTGCTGAAGATTACATATAATTGGAGGCTATACTTATAATAAGTGACTACAATTAATTTCTTAGAATTACCTTAGGAGTATTTGGGTCATTTATAGTCAAATACCCACTCTACTATAAATAACCCTTAAGGATTCCATTGAGACTAACTTTGATAAACGATGAATACCCTTTTGAGAGGTGTAATGGTGGTTTGCCATTATTGATAACAACTTTATTCAAGGTGTGTTTTTCAAGTGAAATCACACTTCTACTTGAAGGTATTTCTATAGTTTATGTTCACTTTATTATGTAATTGTTGGGTGACTACAACAACAACTACCCAGTAAAATTTCACTAAAATAGTATATACGCAAACCTCACCCCTATTCGAAGGAGCATAAGTGATTGATTACTTTAATTATTTTGCAATTAGTACATTGTTGGTTCTATTTTTAAATTCTATCCTGTCGTTCGCATTTTAGATTCGTATCACTATGGGATTCCTAACAACTTAGGAAATTTCCTCATTAGCTCGCAGGATTGCTGGATTTCGTTTACTTTTATATAGTTGATCGTTTTTTTAATTTATTTCTTTTCGCATTTTCTTATGAATGATGAATAATTGCATGAAAGGTTACTTAACTTTTATTTTATTATATCAAAGCTACTAAATTATTTTTTGTAACAAAAAAAATAAGTCAATTTTATTGAAGTATATAAAAAGTCACTAAGTATAATAGAAAATGTGTCCTTTGTTTCTCTTAATGACTTTCCATGGAAAAAACACTTGATTCTTTTGTTCATTATGATTCCAGAGATGTTTAACATGATACGAAGTTTAAGGGAAAAAAAAAAGACCTGTGATCGTATAAAAAGTATTCACGAATTTATAGTATTAAATATGCTTAATATTTTTGTGTTATAAAAATACAGTAACAACAACAACAATAAACCCAGTATAATTCCATGAGTGAGGTCTGGGCATAGTAGTGTGTACACAGACCTTATCCCTACCTTGAACGTAAAAAGACTGTTTTCGATAAAACCCCGGTTCATTAGAAGGCGGTATCAACCAGCCATAACAACAACGACAAAACAATGAGAAAACAAGTTGTAACAACATCAAGATAGTAAGAGAACAAACAGTATCAACAAAATAATAAGAAAACATGTAATATTAAAGATTACCAATAACCGAATACTCGACGAACTACTGCTAATAATACTGGAATAGGGAAGACACACACTTGACTCTACTAACCTTCACCCTAATTATCGACCTCCACGCCTTTCTATCAAGAATGTGTTATAAAAATACTTATGTTATTAATATTGAAAAATATGTTGTTAAAGATAAAAACAAAAAAAATTTCACTTCAAAATTCTTAAAATATTAAAAAGGATTTAAAGGAGAATGCTTGGAGAAAAACAAGAGGGGGACTAATGCTTATATAAAATAGAACAGTAGCAGAAAATAAAAAGAGGAAAATCTAAGATGTTTACTGTCTGGTAGAGTGAATTCACTCTGTAATTTCAATAGAGTGGTGAATCTGAATTCTACTCACAAGTCAAACAGGATAAAGAGCAGCGTGTCGTTTTCCCATACTCTTTCCTAGCGTTGACACTCTCCTTCTCCTTCCACTGCTGCGCCGCTTCATCATCCTCAAACCCTCCCCAGTCCGGCGTCGTTTTCGCCTCTCTTTGTTGCCAAGGTCAGTCTAAAATTGTTGACCATATCCTTTTGCAATTGCTAATGCCGGAACTTCTTTATTTTTTTTTCAATTTCTTTTTTCTCTGTTATGAGTGCATTATATTAGATTTAGAGTTTTTTTTTCAGTTTCATGTTAGTGGGTGTTGTGTTACATTATATATGAAGCCTTATTACATGTCCCATGTTGCGTGATGTACGGTTATATAGCTGTTCTTAATGAGTATGCCAAATTGCATATCTTTCATTCTTGTCATGATATTGTCAAGTCTCGTACCTGTTTAAATGGGCAAAGGTTTAAACATTTTAATGCAGTACCTTCTTGAAACTAATTTTCGGATTTTATGATAATTCAGATTATTTTTTTAATAACCATGGAGTTCGCGTTAGCTTCCGCGCACCTCAACTAATTCCACGGGATTATTGCTACCTCCCACCAGCAATAGGTACCAGGTAACTCTGTCTACCGAGGTTCGGACAGATTGGAAGAAATCACCTAGTATTTTTGCCTCCGCTAGAATTTGAACCTGAGATCTCATGATTCTCAATCCACTTCATTGACCACTATGCCTCACCTTTAGGTGTAGATTATTGCTGCTAGCAACTCCTGTTTTCTCATATGTGTATGCAAAATATAATTGAGTAGTTCAGTAATTGATAGTGTTGAAATAGTTGGAAGGCAGATCTGGATGAAAATTTTGATGCATCTATCGGAGGAAAAAAGGGTGCAAAACCTTCATATTTTTAAATTGATTGATCAGTCAAATTAAGAAGAAAAAGAAAATAAATGGCAATTAACCCCTTTCAGAAGCTGATATTTGTTGAACTTGATCAGTTGTTGCCCTTGTTTTGCTGTTAAACAGTACCCTGGCAATTGGGAGGGAACATTCTTAGCTGTCGTTTGAGGTGTTTGCTTCCATGGCTGGTAAAGATTCAAATAGTAAGTAATTCTCACTAGTTGATTGCTCTTAACGTAAATTTTCTGACTCTTCAATTTTTCAGTCTGCACTTTGTATAATATATCCGTGTTTTCCGTTGTTTAGAGGGAAAAAAGAAAGAAGTCAAGAAAGAGACAGGTCTTGGTCTCTCTTCCAAGAAAGATGAGAACTTTGGGGAGTGGTATTCTGAGGTAAGATTGGAATGTTCAACTATTAGAGATGGTAAATGTGATATTCATGGTGCTTCTGAGGTCATTTTTCTTTGTGCATAAGAAGAGTTTCAGCATGGGTTTCTAGATGCTTTTTAGCAGTCTATTTCTTTCTTTTAAAATGCATTGTCCCCCTTAATTTTATTTAATGTCTTTCGCTTGGCATCATAAAACTAGTTAGTGCATGACATGGAGGTACCTAATAGGGGATCTCATGGTGCCATGTTGGGCAGGGCGAGACTACTATCTACTCATTTCTTTTATTTCTTGTCCATTTCCGCACATTTCTCCATCTCCTTCTTCCTATATTTTTTTTGGGGTGCAATTCTTCTTCTTTATGCACTTTCAACAAAGCCGGAATTGATTGTCTTGATTCTTAACTAGCATGAAAGGATCTTTGGATAATGTAGGGCAAGCTGAAATTCCTTGGCAAAGACTTCTATAATACGTTCTATTATTCCATAGAAATATATGTCCGTGGCAAGTGGATCATTCATGTGCAAACGCAACTGAAAAAGAAAGCTTCCCTTTTGTTCCCAACCTTCTTCCCCTTACTGATGTTTTAACCTGCCTGTATCTCCAGTTTGTAAGTAAGTTTAATGCACTCTATCAGACAAGTATTTTAAGTGAATAGCTCAATGCGATGTATGTCTTCAACAGCCATTGGCTTTGTTATTTGTCTGCTTACTTATACGATGCATTTGTTAAGATTCCTGCTCTTTCTATGTACTTCCTGTCTTATTGCATTTGCAAGTTCCTTTTTATCACATATCATGATTTTGATTCTCCTTGACTAATAACTGTAGGTGGTTGTTAGTGGTGAAATGATTGAGTACTATGACATTTCGGGCTGTTATATCTTACGGCCTTGGGCCATGTCTATCTGGGAGATATTGCAAGTAAGTTTGTTCCTCAAAATGATTGTTTGATCTGGGCCTTATTCAGGATTGAGTTCTTTTTTTATGTCTCCTATGTTGACGATTCTTTTGAAAAGGAGATGTTATCTACATTACTGGCGTCTCATTTTTGGACATTTTGGATCATTTTTCACCCCTTTTTTCATTATATTTACAATGCATTCTTAATTCTGTTTCCAGGCCTTTTTTGATGCTGAAATTAAGAAGATGAAGATAAAGAACTCCTACTTCCCTCTTTTTGTGTCCCCTGGTGTTCTACAAAAGGAAAAGGACCACATAGAAGGATTTGCTCCTGAGGTGAGGCTTGGCTCTTGTTGGCAAACTCTTGTTTTCTTCCAGTCTGTGTAGCACTGGGAAGGCTTTTAGTGTTTTTTTGTATACTGTGTGTTTCCTTTCCATTTTCTGTCCTTCCGTTTTATGACACCTTGATTTGTGAATCTGGATTATATCTTCCAAATATGTATATAAGTTGTCCCTGCTGCTCCCATTCTTCTTTCTTCAGAGGAATAATAGTAAAAAGTGAAGGGATTTTCCATTTTATATTCTTTTAAATCTCCTTCAAACCCATCAAATAGTTGAGAAAGTTATCACAAATTTGTGCGATATATGATTCCTAGATGTAAGATACTTCCTTCAGTCGCGTTGTTAGTTTCAATTACAGAAACTTCAGTCATGGTCTTCAGTTAGTAGGATCCTCTTAAGCAATCTAAAACTGTATAGCATTTGTTAAGTAACCGTGCGCTATAACCAATTGTTATCATTCTACAGGTTGCTTGGGTTACAAAATCTGGAGAGTCTGATCTGGAAGTGCCCATTGCGATTCGGCCAACAAGTGAAACAGTGATGTATCCGTATTTCTCTAAGTGGATAAGGGGACATCGTGACTTGCCCTTGAGACTTAACCAGTGGTGCAACGTTGTGCGATGGGAGTTTAGCAACCCAACCCCCTTTATCAGGTTCACTTTTTGAGTTTATGTTTTTCACCTGTCTCTCATCAGAAAGTTGATGAGCTCTGACTGCAAAAATTTGTTTTGCATCTTGTTTAAGCTAAAAAAGAATCCAACATTGTATCTTTCTGGGAGGATGGACCTAATTGTTATCTCCTTTCTTTTACTGCTCCTCGTATTTCTTTATACATTATTAACATCAACCATCTATTCATTCTTTTGAGATCTTCAAGCTGTGTATAACACATTTTGCACGTGTTCCTTACTCAGGAGTCGTGAGTTTCTTTGGCAAGAAGGACACACTGCTTTTGCAAATAAGGAGGAGGCAGATGCAGAGGTATTTGGTTATATATTAGAGTGTGCAATTGAGTCGTTTATCATTTTCAGAAAAAAACTGAACCGTTTCTTAAGCTTCATTAAAATGGCTTTACAGAGTAGTACACAGCTTGAAAGCAGTGGATGTTAACTGAAATTTAGTAATTGTAAAACTATTTCTGCTTATTCCTACTCTGTCCTTTGTCCTATGCTTGCTTTATGATGCATTTATGCAAAACTAAGCTTTCTGGAGCTGTTAGCATCAACCATGAGGCTTATGGTTGTATCATGTTTGGATATATAGTGGTATGAGGTTTCATCTGTTCTTTCCAGTGATTGCTAATCATTAAAACTTGGTATTTGCGTATTCTCTTTGGGATGGTGCACAGAAGTATGAGAACTATAGTTTTCTTAAGCTCAAGGCAGCACCACGAGATACTTTTCTTCGAGCACAAGCAAATCAAATTTTAGTGAACAATTAATCCGAGTTACATGGACCTCCCTGGTAACTGGTCTTTACATGAGATGATGTTGGTGCCTGCTAACCTGTCTTGAAATGAAGAAGATAATGATGCCAAAGCAAGGATATAAACTTTTTGCTTTTGTTTCAGTTTCAAATGAGGGTATGAATTGGAGGAACAATGAAGACTGGACCCTTTTATCTTTTTGAGAAGATGGATACTATGTTGGAATAATCCAAAAAGGAAATGTGAGCAGACAAGTTGTGGAGAAAACAGATTTACCTTATGTGTGATATGGAAATTTGTTCCCATGTGGTGTATACAAATTATCATAATTAGGTATGAATATCACAACATGCAAATAAGGCCATTTTCATGTATCTGTATGGCTCCTCTGTCTCAAAATTTGGGCTGTTATAGGCTTTGTTTCATGGCCAAAATTGGGCATGTGTGAATTTTGACTGCTGGCCTTGTCATAGCTGAAACATTGGAAAATATGAGTTCAACCACTAGAGAAAGATGCATTTTGTTGGTGCATAGTTGTACGGTTCTTTAGCCTCCTGGATCGTTCTCCTTATTAAGCATTGCATAACTTTGAAATTTGGTGTTGCTAGAAAGCTGCTACAGCAATTGAAAAGTAGTTGGAGATTGTTTTCACCTATCGTGCTCCCAACATCAGTGAAAAGTCTTTGTTGTTGTCTCTGACTTATGCATCCTTTGCGTGCTGTGATTTCTTTAATCTTGTCAAATTCTTGTCTAAGCAAATTTCATAGTGTTAAAGGGCTTTTGAGAGAACTAGTTGCTCGAAACTGAGGTGCCTTGATTTATCCTAGAAAAGTATCAAGAATTGATGTGTCAGCTTCTATCTTTACTACTCTTTAATAAATACTGATTTCTGACGATTTTTTCAGGTTCTTGAAATCTTGGAGTTGTATAGACGTATATATGAAGAATTCTTAGCTGTTCCAGTGAGTAAGGGAAAGAAAAGCGAGCTTGAAAAGTTTGCTGGTGGACTCTATACTACTACAGTAGAGGTACCAAATCTGTCAAGAGACTTTAGCAGTTCCTTTTACTGCTGGTGAACTTGTTCTTATCCGTCATTCTTTTACATGGTTCATGGCTTTTTTCTAGGCTTTTATCCCTAATACCGGCCGTGGTATCCAAGGTGCAACTTCACACTGTTTAGGTCAGAATTTTGCAAAAATGTTTGAGATAAATTTTGAAAACGAGAAGGGAGAGAAGGCTATGGTCTGGCAGAATTCCTGGGCCTATACTACGAGAACGGTGGGTATTCCATGCCATTGAGCAACTCTGTATTGTGCAGTTAATAGCTCCGATTTCAGACTAATTCTCCCTTCTTTTCTACGGTACTGTGACAGATTGGTGTGATGATCATGGTTCATGGAGATGATAAAGGCCTGGTCTTACCTCCTAAAGTTGCAGCGACACAAGTAATTGTTATTCCTGTGCCATACAAGGACGCTAATACTCAAGGGATGTTTGACGCCTGTGCTGACACTGTCAAAAACTTGAACGAATCAGGTATTCGTGCTGAGGCAGACTACAGAGACAACTACTCACCTGGCTGGAAATATTCTCACTGGGAAATGAAGGGGGTTCCTCTTAGGATTGAAATAGGACCAAAAGATCTTGCAAATAATCAGGTACCAATTATAGTTACTCCCTACTGAGTCAGTTGTTCATGAAAACAAAACGTAGAAATAGTGTGTTTTATGGTGTTAATTGTTTGTTTTCTGAAAGCAGCCAAATAACATGCTGTTTTTTAATTTTATAGTTTTTCGATCCAAACTCTGAAATAACTTTCCCAGGTACGAGCTGTTCGACGTGACAACGGAGCGAAAACAGATATTCCTGTGGCAAATTTAGTCGAACAAGTAAAAGATGTGCTCGCCTCTATCCAACAAAATCTGTTTGATGTTGCAAAACAAAAGCGAGATGCTTGTGTTCAGGTTGTAAAGACCTGGGATGAATTTGCTGAAGCACTAAGCCAAAAGAAATTGATCTTGGCTCCTTGGTGTGATGAGGAGGTAAAATCCTATCAAATGAGATGAAATTTTTTATTTTCCTCTTCAATGTGTTGGGCCGGGATAACAGAGGGAGTTTCACAGAGTCAGACATCAGGCAAGTTTGATCTTGAAATCCGCATATTGGCAGGGTTGATTTAGTCTATCTTGAAATTCAATGGATTGCGATCATGGTCAATTAGCAACTCAATATCTACTGATTATATCACATTAAATCTAGAGTTCACTTGAGATTCATGAACCCTTCTAAAAGATACGGTAATAGACGCACTCAGAACTAATGCTTTATTGGTCAGATCTGATAGCAAACAAGTGTTCCTTATGCAGATGGTCACATATTCTTCTCTTTTACGTGAAAGGGTTTAAAACTCATTAAGCTCTAACTAGAGTCACACCTTAATCATCTTAAGAAACTCACTTCCATCATCCAGAAATGAAGTATGGATGCTCCTATGTCTGGTTTGTCCAGTTTGGACAAATCATCCACATTCACTTTTATGAAGCAGGGAAAGATTGTATCAGTTGTAGTTAATGTTTTCCCTGGTGAATAGACTATTTCGGCTACACTGCTAAAAATACCGCCTCCTTTTCCCAGCCAAAAGATAATGAAAATGGTAACGAACTTAAACTAAGAAATCCTTCCATAGCACTTTGTTTCTGGTGAGTGCAGCTTATCCTTCTCTTATGATAGTAATATTAATTTGCATAGTGAGTTTGTTATTCCTGATGCACGTTCATCTGAAATTGAGGTGATCAATTTGTTTCCAGCTAGTTCATCATTTCTTATTAGCATTCGTTTCACATGAACTCTGATACTTCCTAATAGGATGTTGAGAAAGATGTGAAGGCACGCACAAAAGGGGAAATGGGTGCAGCGAAGACTCTTTGCTCTCCATTTGACCAGCCTGAGCTGCCTGAAGGTACTATATATCCTTGCAGTATGTATAACTATTGCCTAAAAAGCAGTGAAGTTAAAATAAGCGTTGCCAATGTATACTTGTAGACTTGTTTTACTGCTGTTTTGGTAGTACTGTTAATTGAAAATTGAATTTTACTGCCATAATCTAATATTATCATTTTCTCCTGCTACGTCATAGGTACATTGTGCTTTGCCTCGGGTAAACCTGCTAAGAAATGGACATACTGGGGCCGCAGCTATTGATGATTCATAATTTCATATTGATCTCTATTCCATTTTTCTGAGTTCGGGCGATTTAGAAATTGTATTCCAGAATTGCTAATTGCATCCATTAGTTTCTTTCTTAACATGTTTTGTGCTGGATAATTCACTTTGTCTTTTGTTTCCCCCTTTTTCCGATCTTAAATTGAATTTTATAGTTCACAAATCAAAGAGATGCTCCTAAATATTTGCCCTTTGTCTTTCTTGTAACTTATGATTTACTTTCAAAAATGGTATACACCAAATGGCTATCTTATCACCGTAGTATTCAAGGTTCGTTCATTCTCATAGCCGCAATGCTTCTTATCTATCTATACTACATTAAAATACGAAGACTTTTAGTGAAATGTCGTTCGTTTTTCTTACCCTTTAAAATTAATTTTACGTTAGATAAAATCGTAATTTAATTACTTTTCTAATATTTATGACCTTAAAATTAATTAAAATTTTACTTATTAAATCTTTTCTTATTTAAATTGTATGAAGATTCTTAATATTTAGGACTTTAAAATTCATTAAGGTTTTACCTTTGTAAAAATCCTTTTTCTTGATTAAATTATGTAACAAAACTAAAATTCCTTACATTTGAAAAAAATTCGTTTTGGTTACTTAATTAAGAGACATAACACTGTAAATTCGCAGCGTATACTATTATGAATCCACAATGTATACTATTATGGTTGAATCCTACGGGTATCTAACATGAATCCATAACCCTTCACGATTCTGAACATATACTATTTTTTTCAATTTGGAGTTTTTGTCTTTCTTCCTTAACATGAATCCTTGCAGTTTTATTATAATTCATAGTCCTTCCTCGTTTTTAAGACTTTGAATGTGTAACACTTAATATTTATACTAGTGAAACTATCCGCACTTTGCGCGATTATGAAAATATCAGTAAATCATACTTTATTTCATGTTTATTGCTTAGATAATCTGAATAACTAAAAATACTAAACACCAATAAAGTAAGATATTTGAAAAATTATGAATTATTATTGCTACATATATATATATATATATATATATATATATATATATAATAAGTAAAATATACAAAAGTTTCTATCGTCGGGTATCTCTAAAACCTCCGGTTGGTGATGCCGGAGGTGACATTCTTTAGCCAATTTTATTTTTTGTACGTATATTCATTGGTCATAACAATATCAGTAGGCCTTGATGCTTTCTCAAAGTTGCTTGTTTTTTCTCAAATATTTAGACCTCTTTTTGAATTTTAATGTGTATTATTAAGCACAAAACTTCCATAATCTATGATGCGCTTGCATGTAAGTAATACTATTGGTGGCTAAAGAGAGGTGCCAAGACATCTCTGTTTATATATATATACACACACTCAGCTAAACCATAACCCCAGCCAAACCATAACTCAAAGAATGTACATTGTGCAAGAAACAGAAAGATACCAAT
Organism: Nicotiana obtusifolia; assembly: GCA_002018475.1. NCBI lineage: Eukaryota > Viridiplantae > Streptophyta > Magnoliopsida > Solanales > Solanaceae > Nicotiana > Nicotiana obtusifolia. The sequence continues at coordinate 14,315 of MCJB01050404.1, forward strand.
AGTACTAAGAGCAAAAATATCAATATACGAAATTAGGTTTTCTTTATACAAATGACTAGAGTGCATAGGCCCAGAGGAGAGCAAAAGCAATTGTCAGAAAAATTTTGATTATGAAAAAACTAACAACAGAGGAGAGGAGAGGAGGAAAGGAGCGAGAGGCTGTACTGATTTTCACAACGTACAATCAAATATTCTCAATTCAAACTTAAAAAGATTAAAGAAGGAATAGAAAGACACACGTGTTATTTTTGAAGAGCAACTATTAGGAGTTTGGATAAAATAAATCTTCAACTTCTGATTGTACCAGATTTAATCCCAGTAAAGTCAAGTTCTCTCCTTGCCAAGAATATAATTCAGCCTTTAGGAAAGTGACACATGGAACTTGCAGTTGATGATATTGGGTAAACTTTATAACTAAGTAGAAGAAACCACGTCGTCAATAAATAGAGTAAGCCATTTCTGAAATATATAGAGGAAGTCATTACTTGAAGAAACTTTACAACTTCCTTTACATCATTATTTTAAAGAGAAAAGGCATAAGTTGCTGCTTAAACTTGTCGTGCAAAGTCATTTACACACTTTAACTTTACGGGCGATCCATTATCCCACTATTCTTGTTTGAAGCGAATTTAGTTACCGCCTAAAAGGTGACTTGGCAAAGAATGTGTCTTCACATTCCCATAAATTCGCTTCAAACAAGAATAATGGGGTGATGAGTTACCCGTAAAGTTAAAGTGTGTAAATGACTTTGCCGGATAAGTTTAAGGGGCAACTTATGCCTTTTCTCTTGTATTAAACAAAACTCTCCAAATGTACTGCACAAATAACTTACGATCTTCTAGATCGTAGTAAAGTAATTATGTGCTTTCCTTGTACTATCAGAATAAGTAAATTCCCAAAACAACTCCAAATAAAAACTCTCACCAATAACAAACTGATGTATAACATCATAAAGGCCTAAAGGGCCAAAGGAAGAATCTAAATCTTCGGGGAACCAATAAAGACATAAATATTCGAGAAAGATTTGCAACCCAACATACACAGTGGAATTAATACACCTAAACTGAAGGAGAAGCGATAGCATTCACTCCAAGATCATGAGTTTTCAATTTTACCGTCATTCAAGTAAAAATGCAAGTTATCAATCTACTAAATGGCTATAACTACTATTAAATCTGCGGAAAACTACTCCAATACCTTGCCATAACAAATAGGTAGAAATCAAATAAAAAAGAACTTCAGGAAACAGTTGAGAAATCGAACATAATAAGATTGATAACAAAAGAGACCCAAAAATATTTAAAAAAAAAAAGGAATAATACCATACCAGCATATGCCATGCCTTCTTTCTGGAGTGCATAGGCTTTCTTCTTCTCATGGTCTAGTATGGCAATTTCTTTGGTATCCCGTGATATAATATACCATATAAGTCTAACAAAAAGAAAAGACCTAGATCAACAGAAAAATGAGAAATGATTAAAAGAGTCTTTTCTATGAATTATGAAAAATTTAACAACCACTCATACTGAAGTGATGTAAGAAACATGATAATAGTATCACGAAACTTCACTTTATAATGAACAATAATATTGAGATTGGGGTAATTTCTCTTAAACATATATTACTGAATGAGAAAAATAAAAGGGATAAGCTTTGAGATTTACCGTACAATCTCCTCCACCAAATACAATCCCGCGGCCATCAAGCGCGAACCTGACGTATTAACACCTTGCTATAACAGGCATAAATTTTTTTGTGACAAAATTAAAGAGAGAATAACTCTGATGGACCCAAACTTCATATTCTCTAGGCAAAGAACTGCTATATACATAGCACATACCAATCGAATGGAATTGTTAGTTTTCAAACAAAAATTTCATAAACATTGAATGAATTAGAACTGAATAAAACGTTCTTACCTTTGTCATGGCAAATGCGTGTAAGAAATATCATTACAAGAACTGAAAGGAGACATAAGGGAGTGATGCTTTATCACATTGTTATCTTGTCAGTGTTAAAGAAGCCAACAAAAAATAAAACATCTGAAGCTGATTATGATGATTTCGTCTCAACTCATCCAAAGCCACATCAAAAGAAGAAGGAATAAAGATAACTGTAGCCCCTGCAAATTTGAAGAGAGGGGGAAAAAGGAGAAAAGTACTGACGTTTGTTTGTTGATTTTGTTTACTCTTAAAATCGGATAACAATTGAATTTGTTCGTAGAGCTAAGGATCCGTAAATTAGTTTGATACCAAGTAAAAGTATGGCGTAAGTAATTAGAGTATTATAAGAGAGATAGAGCAATCGAACCGTAAATATATGTTAATTAACGATGAATCGTATGCAATGGAATAGTATTTTGACAAACAGTAATAGAGAGCTTAATATTGAATTCTGATGAATAGTAAAGATGGTAAGGAATGATAAAAGTAAACTGCCTTGTATGATAAGAAAATAAGTCGTGTCCTTCAATGAAGGGTCTCAGCCTTTTTTATAGGCAAGTGTAAGAGTCATAATAAAAGCAGGGAACTGATTACAAGGAAAATCCCATTAATTACGGGATTTAATACCCTTAAATGATGGCATAACGGCCATAATGGTTGAGATAATTAATTCTGGCGAAATATCCGATGATTGACGAGATATTCGGGTCGGAGCCGGTCCTCAATCACGAAGTGTTTCTCGACCGACTATATCGATCGTCTCATCTCGGTCGCTCCATCCCACGTGCCTGACTTTTTGATCTCGAACCGGGGGGCCGACTTCATATTATCTTTGACCCGCCTTCACTTAATGATATTCGATCCGACTTCACCTGATTGTATCCGATCCGACTTCACCTAGATGGTCCGACCCAATACAGGTTTAGATTTCAGATTTACACATTTGAAGACAACGTTTTAGAGGGGAATCGGGATGGAGGTTACATTTTCAGAGGCATAATTAACGAGAATTTAAATGAGAAATAACTACTCAAAATGAATAGGAAGAGTTTCAGAAATAACTACTGAAAATTAATTGGAACAGTTTCTTCTTTCAAGACACCTATTAAAAAACAAAAAGGTGAAGGAGTCAAAAAAGGAGATAAAATATAAATACGAATCCTGGAGGTAGAGATGTGCCATGTCAGTATTTCTTTTCCCACTTTTATATATATTACCATATTAAAAGCACGAAATCTTTTACCGAAATATCGTTCGTTTTTTTACTCTTTTAAAATAGATTACACATTAGATAAAATAGTCATATAATTATTTTTCTAATATTTAAGAATATAAAATTAATTAAAATTTTACATATTAAATAATTTTTTCTTATTTTAACTATGTAAAAAATACTACATTTATGACTCCAAATTCAAATTTTATTTTATATTTTTTTTTCTTATTTGACAAACTTTTATGAACTTCATAAGTGCTTTTTGAGTTTAATACGTATAACAAATATTACATTTAGTTTAATGTCAATTGCTAATTTTCAGCAATATATCTTATATATATTTTTGCTATACACACGTACAACATACGTACAATAAATTTAGTATTTCTAAAGAAACAAAGATAATTAGAATACAGCCAGAAAGCCTAAGAATCTTCTGCATCCAGAAGATTAGTAACCTGGTAAATAAAGTAAGTAATTTTGTTACAATAATCTGAATTCTGAACTGCACTTTCTTGTAAAACATATTTGCACGGGCAGCGCATAAAAGTTAAAACTATAGATCAATAACTACTACATAACGATGCAAAAGGCAATCCAAAAAAAAATTAGACTTTAAAGATTTTAAAATATGAAAAAGTATTTTGGAACAAATTAAAAGGAAAATAACGCTTATTAACATGTTTACCGTCTGGTAGGGTGAATTCATTCTGTAATTCCAATAGAGGGGTGAAACTGAATTCTACTCACAAGTCAAACAGAATAAAGAGCAATTTCTCATTTTCCCTTACTCTTTCCTAGCGTTGGCACTCTCCATCTGATTCCACAGCTGCGCCGGTTCCTTCATCCTCAAACTCTTTTTCGACGTCGTTTTCGCCTCTCTTTGTAGCCAAGGTCAGTCTAAAATTGTTGCCCCTATCTCTTTTTTCGATTACATTGATTTTAAGTTATTTCAATTTGATGTTAATGGGTGTTGTGTTACATTATATTAAGCTTTATTTTATGTCCCATTATAGCTATTCTTATTGAGTATACCAAACTGCACTTTTTTTGTTCTTGTCATGATTTTTGTAAGTCTCATACCTGTTTTAGATGGGCAAAAGTTTAAGCTAGACATAAATGTGATTGAAACTTGAAAAAAGAGTTTTTGAAGTTGTGTTGAAAAATAATTTTTGAAAGTTGAAGTTGCGTTTGGACATGCATTTTATTTTGAAGAAAAGTTGAAGTTATCTTTCCACCCAAAAACTGCTCTAAACCAGAATTTGGGAACTCGGAAATTTTTGGAATTTTTTTTTCCAAACATTATCATATTTCATAAACAAACAATATATTCAAACTTTTTGAAAAAATGAAGCCAAGGTCTATGGCCAAACTGGAGAAACCTGATGAAGTAACACCTTCTTGAAACTACTTTTGGGGCATTATTACAATTTAGATTATTGCAGCTAGTAGCTTCTGTTTTTCTTATGTGTATGCGAGTTCTATTGTAATTGAGTAATTCAGAAATTTGATAGTGTTAAAATTGATGGAAAGCAGATCCGGATGAAAATCTTGATGCATCTATCATAGGAAACAAAAGGGTGCAAAACTTTCGTATTCTTGAATTGATTGATCGATGAAATTAAGAAGAAAAAGAAAATAGATGATAATTGGCTGCTTGTGCAAGCTGATCTTTGTTGAACTTGATTAATTGTTGGCCTTGTTTTGCTGTTAAACAGTACCCTGGCTATTGGGAGGGAACATATTTAGCTTTTGTTTGAGGTGTTTGCTGCCATGGTTGGTAATGATTCAAATAGTATGTAATTCTTATTAGTTGACTGCTTATGCAAATTTCCTGTTCTCACTCTTCAAAGTTTTCAGTCTGCTCTTTGTAATATATCCGTCTTGCCTTTTGTTTAGAGGGAAAAAAAGAAAGAAGTCAAGAAAGAGACAGGTCTTGGTCTCTCTTCCAAGAAAGATGAGAACTTGGGGGATTGGTATTCTGAGGTAAGATTGGGATTTTCAACTATTAGAGATGGTAAATGTGATATTCATGGGTGCTTCTGAGGTTATTTTGCTTTGTAAAAGAAAAAGAGTTGGAATGTGAGCTTCTAGATGCCTCAAGCAACCCAATTTTTCTAAAGTTACATCCCCCCCCCCCCC
>MCJB01050404.1:19635-34381 GCA_002018475.1 Nicotiana obtusifolia
TCCCCCCCCCCCCCTTCCCCCCCAAAAAACAAAAAAAGCTTATTTATTTAATGTCTTTCACTTGGCACTACAAAATTCTCGGCGCCATGTTGGGCAGGGCAAGATTAATTTCTACTCATCTCTTTTTATTTCTAGTCCATTTCTGCACATTTCTCCATCTTCTTTGTTCCTGTATTGTTTTGGCGGTGCAAGTCTTTTGTCTTTATTCACTTTCAACAGAGCCGGAATTGATTTTCCTTGATCCCTAACATGCATCAAAAGAATCTTTGGATAACATAGGCCAACCTGAAATTCCTTGGCAAAGAGCTCTATAAGATGTACTATTATTTCATAGAATCAATGTCCCTGGCGGCAAGTAGATCATTCATGTGCAAACATAACCGAAAAAGAAAGCTTCCCTTTTGTTACCAACCTTCTTCCCCTTACTGGTGTTTTAAACCTGCTGTATTTCCAGTTTGTAGTAAGTTTAAAATGCACTCTATCAGACATGTACTATAAGTGAATAGCTCAATGTCATGTACGTTTACTTGTGTGATGCATTTCTTAAGATTCCTGCTCTTTTTATGTACTTTCTGTCATATTGCATTTCCAAGTTCCTTTTTATCACATATCATGATTTTTACTTCTCCTTTACTAATAATTGTAGATGGTTGTTAGTGGTGAAATGATTGAGTACTATGATATTTCTGGCTGCTATATCTTACGGCCATGGGCAATGTCCATCTGGGAGGTATTGCAAGTAAGTATGTCCCTCAAACTGATTGTTTTGTGTGGGCCTTATTCAGGATTGAATTCTTTTTTGTGTCAGCTATGTTGACAATTCTTTTGAAAAGAAGATGTTATCTACATGACTGACAATTTTTCACCCCTTTCTTCATTACATTTACAATGCATTCTTAATTCTGTTTCCAGGCCTTTTTTGATGCTGAAATTAAGAAGATGAAGATAAAGAACTCCTACTTCCCTCTTTTTGTGTCCCCTGGTGTTCTACAAAAGGAAAAAGACCACATAGAAGGATTTGCTCCTGAGGTGAGGTGAGGCTCTTGTTGGCAAACTCGAGTTATTTTTCCACTCTGTGAAGCACCGGGAAGGCTTTGTGTTTTTTTATACCTCTTTGTTTCCTTTCCATTTTCTGTCTTTTTGTTTTATGACACCTTGATTGTGAAACTGGATTTTATCTTCCAAAATATGTATATAAGCTGTTGCTGCTGCTTTTATTCTTCTTTCTTCAAGGGATAATAGTAAAATATGAAAAGGACTTCCCATTTTCTGGTCTTTTAAATTTCCTTCAAAGGCATCATATAGTTCAGAAAGTTACAACAAATTTGGGTGATGTATGATTCCTAGATGTAAGATACTTTGTTCAGTTGTGTTGTTAATTTCAATAACGGTAACTTCTATCATGGTCTTCAGTTTGTAGCATCCTGTTAAGCAATCTAAAACTGTATAGCATTTGTTCATCTACTATGCTCTATAACCGGTTGTCATCATTCTTTAGGTTGCTTGGGTTGCAAAATCTGGAGAATCTGATCTGGAAGTCCCCATTGCGATTCGACCACAAGTGAAACAGTGATGTATCCTTATTTCTCTAAGTGGATAAGGGGACACCGTGACTTGCCCTTGAGACTTAACCAGTGGTGCAACGTTGTGCGGTGGGAGTTTAGCAACCCAACCCCTTCATCAGGTTTGCTTTTTGAGTTAATTCTTTTACCTCTCTCATCATATAGTTGATGTGCTCTATCTGCAACTTTGTTTTGCAACTTGTTTAAGCTAATCAAATCCTATGTTACATCTTTCTGGGGAGGATGGACCTAATTGTTATCTCCTTTCTTCTACCTGCTCTTGCATGTATATTTAGCTTATTCATTATAAACATAAACCTTCTTTTCATTTGAGATCATCAAGCTGTGTGTAACACTCCTTGCCTGTGTTCCTTACTCAGGAGCCATGAGTTTCTTTGGCAAGAAGGACACTCTGCTTTTGCAACTAAGGAGGACGTAGGTGCAGAGGTATCTCGGTTATATGTTACAGACTTACAGTATGCAATTGATCATTAAAAATTCTATACATGTAGTATTAGTGTTTTGGAGAGCGCGAAGCGCAAAAAAGCGACGAGGGCTCGCCTCACCCAAGCGCGAAGCTCGAAGCTCGAAGCGAAGTTAAAATAACCGTTGCCAATTGTAGACTTGTCAATTTTACTGCTGTTTTGGTGGTACTGCTTATTGAAAATTGAATTTTAACATAATCTAATATTATCACTTTCTCCTGCTACGTCGTAGGTACATTGTGCTTTGCCTCGGGTAAACCTGCTAAGAAATGGACATACTGGGGCCGCAGCTATTGATGATTCATATTGATCTCGATTCCATTTTTCTGAGTTCGGGCGATTTAGAAATTGTATTCGGAATTGCTAATTGTAACCATATTTTCTTTCTTAACATGTTTTGTGCTGGATAATTCACTTTGTCTTTTGTTTCCCCCTTTTTCCGATCTTAAATTGAATTTTATAAGATGCTATTAAATATTTGCCCCTCGTCTTTTTTCTAACTTATGATTTACTTTTAAAAATGGTATACACCAAATGGCTATCTTATCACCGTAGTATTGAGGGTTCGTTCATTCTCATTGCCGCAATGCTTCTTATCTATATCTAAAGTAAGCAAAGGTAGTTATGGTCAGAGAGCCTTTAATCTTCTGCATCCAGAAGATTAGCAACCTGGTAAATAAAGTAAATAAATTTGTTGCAATAACCTGAATTCTGAACTGCACTTGTTTGTAAAATATTTGCATTGGGAAAGTATAAGTTAAAAACTACAGACCAATAACGATGCAAAAGGCAATCCAGAGAAAAAAACACTAGTAGGAGTATATGTTATCACAATCTAGATTTTGAAACTATTGATAAAGACAAAAGTAGGAAAACATTTTGTAAAAGGTTAAAGAGATAGAGCATCGTCTCTTATGATACTTTAAAATAATTTAAGTTCGTTATTTTATGGAGTATGTAAAAACTGATTCCGTAATTGTATAGTGTAACCACTATGCTTACAATAAACCAATCGATAAAATGATATTTTCAAAATTAAACAATCTGTATATTTTCACACATAACCATATGGTGACGATCTCATTAGTGATACAGACACTCATCAAATCAACACAACCACTGGAATTATTGTTTGACCAAGAAATATAATTTTCGATTAAACTGTTAAATTTATATAATGAAGGGTCAAATCTAATTAAGAATAATGACTCTAGATATTAAGCATAAGGTTGCCCGATAGATGAGACTGAGTTCCCATATGATTGATGACAATAAATATGAAATACTCTTACAACTGTGAGCACGTATTTTTGCGCTACGAAAATATTCCTACAAAATCTACAAAAAAATAAAATAAAAATAAATAAATAAATAAAATAAATTTTTTTGATTTTGATTTTTGTAGAATTTTAGAAATTTCGTTGTCTGCATTTAGTTGCATTTTTGTGCATATTTAGTATTTTAAAATAGTAGAAAATACCATAAAAATGTCCAACTCTTCATTGCATAGCACTTTAAAATTCACTTTTAGGATTTAATCATGTACAAATTGCTTAATTGATAAATGAAAATCACAAAAAATATACATTAGCTTTAATCAATTAGTTTAAGTGCTAATTGAGTCGTTGTTGCAAAATAAATGCAATTAGAAGCAAGGTGGCTATTTCTGCAAAAATTAAAAGAAGAGAAATGAAGAAGCTGATTTTGTTAAACTGGGCTAAGAGCATTTTCGTCTAAAGAGGCCCAAACCGCCGAAAGGCTGTTAAGCCAAAAACAGAACTGGGCCATTGTCTCAAGCCCAATTCTGGTGGCAACCCGTCCAACCCATTTCCTATAATCGGTCTGCCCTATCAGTGACCAAAACGACACTGTTTTGGTCACGCTCAATCTCAGCCATTGATCGCCCTCTGATCCGACGGTTCGGAACTCGTCTCTCACCCTCCTATATATATGTCCGAAACCCGTCTCTCTCCCCCCCCCCCAAAAGAAACCCTTGAGACGCCCCTCTTCGTCTTTCTCACTTTCGCTCTCACAGCCGCCGCCGAGAATCGCCTCATGGCGGTGGCCCACCTCCAATCCACCCCAAATCACTACCCCATGACCTCCTTTATCTCCTTATCCTTATCTCTAAACTATTCCCTCCAAAAACTCCTACAACTTCACGGATTTTAAATCTAAGAAGTTAAAAATCCTAAATTCCGCCATTGTTGACTCTCGAGGTTTCAGAATGCGACTCGACTCGAAACTCACGTCCAATCGATTGTTCTCAAGATGTTACTTTTGGTTGTTTTGAGAGAGTGTTCGGACCTGTTGGTTGACGAACGTTACCAGAAAGACTCACTTCATTTCGCTTAGGTAATGTCCGCCCCTTTTTTCTTTTCTTGGATCACCCGCCTTCATTGTATAACCGCGGATAAGATAGAGTGGATATTGGGTTGGCTCCTTGTTGATGAAATTATTTAAACGCCCGCCACTTGGCCATACTTCTTTCTGATGGGCCTCCGAAGTATCCAGCCTTATGTTCCGTATCGCGTTTTGAGACAACTAGGAAGAAGCCAAACGGCCCCTAGAGATGAAGATCTTAGTCCTTATGTGGTTGAAATCCGCTCCGATGCCTAATTTCCTGAAGAAGTGGTTCGTCAAATTTGGAGCGAATGCCAGTACTTGGGGGCAGATACCTGAGTACACGATTTGTCCAAAGGTGAGGTTTTACCAGGTTATGTCGCTTGGTATGGAAAGAGAGCCGCGACAAATGACGAATCTGAACGACCGGCTAAAACGCCCCATATCCAAGAATTTGTTGATGCGGCACAAGAACAGTGGGCTTGGCTAGCCAGAGAAAGAATACCGGACCACCATAAGCAAATTAGAGGATCAAATTAGAACCATTAAATTTGATAGTGGACTGCAAGTTGCTGAGCATGAAGGAGAGAAGAAACGAATGGCCCAAGAAAATGTAGCCCTCTGAGCTCAGATCCGGAAAATGACAGTAGCCGCCGAAATGCCAATGAGAAGCGAGAGGGATGAGAAAATGATAAGCAATCTGAGGCGAAAAGTGCACGACTACGCAACGGATTTGACCAAGGCCGAGGAATACTTGGCAAAGGCTCGAGCAAAGTTGGAAAAAGTTGCAGAAGAACAAGCAAATTCAGCCCGCCAATTAAAACAAAGATATGATAGGGGAATCACGACTTTGAGGGAAAAGCTAGTCACCCTCGAAAATAAAATGGTTCGGCAGACAAAGGATTTCAAAACGGAAAGAGAATGTTGTTATGCATTGATTTGCCAATTAGAAGAGAGCGTGCAAAAGTTGCAAGACTAAAACAACACAGCCACGTAGGTACTGGAAATCCGTGCACAACAAATTGGACGCTTGCTCCAAGAAAAGGGTATCATTAGAATGAGAATCAAAGAAATAGCCAATTACGCTGCCATGAAATGCCACAAATGTGAGGGTATGACCAGGTATATGTTTTTTTTTACTTCAGTGCTGTCCTCCGCTCGCCAGGTGATGGGTGATCTAGAGTTTCTCCAGGAAGAGATTGCACGCAGGCCCGCGTCGAGACCGGCTGATGTCCCGCGGGCCCCCCAAACAACATTTGAAGCTCTGATGTATTTTTGAATTTTCGATTTTGTTTCTAGCATGTATTTAACTTTTCTTGAGTCTGTTTGTCCTTTCGTCTGTACCAAGTTTGCTTGTTATTAGGTTTTAAGTCTACGTCACTTTTCCTCTTTTAGTTATCAGTACCTCCGAGTCCTTATAATAGAAAAACCAAAAAGATTTTATTAATGGAATTTTTGAGACAACCCAAAATTTTCTTTTCTTTCATTTCGCATCTATTCTCCTGAACTACGTAATGGTCTGATTTTCATGCGGTATCATGATACGTAGGCAATCCCTATCGGATGCGATCATAGCCCTATCTAATCTACAAAAAAAAGAGAGAGAGAAAGACCAAGAAAAAGAGAGGAGAGAAAATCAAGATATGAAGTGAGAAAAGAGCAATAGAGTAAAAGAGATAGTGAAAGCCGGGATGAAACACATAGCCAACGCAAAAATAATTTAGAAATGTTTAACTATCCAGGTGCATTGCATTCCCAATATGTGATTTCCTATCTGTTAATTATTTTACACTGACAAGGGTGTTGTGTGCGACAACTCTAGTAGGTCTTATAAGGTGGTTGGTTTTGTCCGAAATCTGGCTTCTCACCCCTACTTTACAAGATCAAAAGGAAAGGCCCCAATGGCTTCGGAAGGCAATCTCCACATCATTAACACCGAGGATAGTCCTGAACCGCCTATTTCACAACCAGAGACGGCAACTGCCGAAGAAAACAAGATATTACGCTTCGCATGTTGAAAATGTGGGACGCTAGGTCCAACGGTAGAGAACTGCCAAGCACTATCCCCGGTTTCCCCCAAGTGATCCCAAGGACAGTCGGAACCACTAACGTCCCCATGGCAATTCCATTTGTCCCATTTGGGCACCCCTCTACGTCATCTTTTTCTGGTATGCTTTCTGTGGTTCGCCCCCAGGCGCCGTTCTCTGGAGCACCGTCAATGGTGGTTTCTACACCACCAGTCTTTTCCATGGCACCACCAACCATGCCTTGGCCATGCTTTGAGCCTTCGGCATTCACTTTCAAGGCCCGCAATTTCAGCCAGACGTAACTCATGTTACTCCAGACTCATCGCTCAACCGCCACAGTATGAATCCCTGATTGAACCAGAAATGGCAATAAGGAACCCTGAACAAGAGGAAATGGCTCGGAAGATGAAAAGCCTGGAAAAAAGCCTGAAAAACAAACAGGGCCTGAGCGGCCAAAAGAGTGTCTCATACTCCGACCTGTGTATGTTTCCCCATGTCCACTTACCAGCGGGCTTCAAAATGCCAAAGTTTGAGAAGTATGATGGGCACGTAGACCCCATTGCTTATTCAAAAAGATACTGCAATCAGCTGCGAGGGGCTGGTGGAAAGGAAGAGTTGTTAATGGCATATTTCGGAGAGAGCTTGACAGGAATCGCTTCAGAGTGGTACATGGATCAAGAAATTACCATTGGCATGTGTGGAATGACCTGGCTCGATATTTTGTTTGCCAGTTCCAGTATAATGTGTACATCGCTCCAGGCAGAAATTCTTTGTCTAATCTGAAGAAGAAAACCACTGAGAGTTTTCGCGAATATGCTATCAGATGGCACGAGCAGGTTTCCAGAGTAAAACCACCCTTGGATGCCACAGAAATGGTCACAGTTTTCTTGCAGGCCCAAAAGGCAAATTATTTTCAAAACATGATGTCCGCAATGGGCAAACCGTTTGCTGAAGCGATCAAAATTGGGGAAATGGTAGAAAACGGTTTAAAAACTAGCCAAATATTGAGTCAAGTTGCCTTGAAAGCCACCTCCCAAGCCATTCAGAACAGCTCAGGGAGTCTTGCCAGTCGTAAAAAGAGGGAAGAGGGAGCTATGATGGCTTCAGGATCACGAGGGCCTCGTCAATCATTTGACTGCTCTTACATGCCTCCCAGAACCTCACGGCATTATTATTCACACCAAGATGCTGCCTATGCCATAGCATCGCCCCACTATGCGGTGATGAATTCCCAACCTTATGCACGGCCATAACGACATTATAATCAAACCCAAGCTCCACTTCTCAGCAATAACCATCCCTACCAAGCTCCATTTAATCCCCGTCCGCCACAAAACACACACCAACATAGTCAACGCCCTCGTGAACCGCCCAGGAGAATAAATTTAACCCCTATTGGTGAATCTTACTCCAGCCTGTTTCAAAAGTTGATCCAACTAGGTCTGTTGCAACCAGTACCCCCCAATCGGCAAAACCCCAAATCCCCATCATACTGGGCCGGTACCAGGTGTGCTTACCATTCGGGAGTAGAGGGCCATGATACAGAGGGCTGTTGGACCCTCAAAAGGGCAGTCGAAAGCTTGATAGAGGAGAAAAGAATTATGCTAAGGGACGAAGAGATCCCTAATGTGACCAACAATCTATTACCAGCTCACAATAATGGGCCAGTCATTCGAATGATTTGCAACGACTAGGAGTTCGATCCAGCGTTAAAAGCCATCATTGCCATCGCCGATTTAGGGACAAGGCCCAAAGTGACGGCAAAGTTGGCCAAAACTGAGGAGAAAGTCATTCTGCTTCCTCAAGTTGTCAAAGCAAAGACTGGGGTGGCACCTACTAAGAACAAGGTCCTCAATATTCCTAAGGTCCCGAGGAAAGAACCGCTCATCTTGAATACTCCCAGGAAGTTCGAGGAGGAGAAGGGCACGCTGAGTGTGACAAGATAGTATGTATCGAAGGGGACCTATGTGGCGCATGGGCCCGTAATTTCACCAAGGCTGACTAAGCCTGTGGTTATCAGCCGCGCACCACAAAGCCCCATGAAGGACCCTACTGCAGTCCCCTGGAACTACGACATAACCATTGTTACCTATAAGGGGTAAGATTTAATGAAAGAGGTGATTGAAATGAATAAGTCTGGGGAGTACCATAACCCAGAAGAGCTAAAAAGGTTCAAATTGAACAAAGATAAGAAGCTGCCATCCAAGAAGCCTGTCAGCAATGAAGAAGCGGAAGAGTTCCTCAGAAAGATGAAAGCTTTAGAATACACAATAGTTTACCAACTTCAGAAGGCTCCTTCCCACGGTTCCCCTCTTATCTCTGTTGCTGAGTTCGGATGAACATCGAAAGGTGCTCCTGGAAACACTCAATGAAGCATATGTCTCGATTGATACTTCCGTCGAACAATTGAAGAGAATGGCACAAAGATTCTTCGAGGTCAACAGAATTTCCTTCAACCGCGATGATTTGCCCCCAGGAGGAGCCGCCCACAACAAGGCCCTCCACTAAACAGTCAAATGTGAGGGCTATTATGTGAAAAGGGTAATGTTAGATGGTGGATTCGGGGTCGACATTCGTCCTCTCTCAACACTACATAGAATGGAGATCGGAACAGAAAGAATCCGGACAAACAATGTCTGTATACTGGCTTTTGATGGGGTCAAAAGAGACACCATAGGGGAAATTGATCTAATTCTAACCATTGGCCCCGTGGATTTTGATAGCAACAAGGTCGGGAATCCAAACTAGAGTAAGAATTTGAGAAGTAAATGCGGAAGCAATAACAATAAGGAATTGAACAACTAGAATTAAAGTACAGAAAATAAAGGATATGGGAAAATTCAAGGAAAGAATTCCAGGAACTTCCAAGAACACAAGTTCTATAGCCTTGACAAGATCTAAGCAACAACGTTGTGATTTATTGAAGAAATCAAACGCCTTTACCTAAGATCAAATCAAATAATAGATTCGGATCTTGACCGCTTTAAGAGTAACTCGAGACAACAATTAATATCTAGAATTAATCGCCTTCTAAGAATACCTCAAAGGAACCAAAGATATCACAATAGAGAAGTAATCTTACTACCTTGAACTATGAACAAGTAAAAGGTTGAAAGATAAATCTCAAAGCATAAGTAACAAAGGTTCAAAAGAACTCTCAAGTATGATATTCTTATTCAATAATGTAGTTCCACATGAATGAGAAGAACTCCTTATTTATAGGAGTAAAAACCTTAAAATTAGGTAGGGGGGGTTGCTAAGGGGTAACAAAAGTCTTCAAAATTAGGTAGGGGCTGCTTTCTAAGAAATAAGAAAAGTCACAAAATTAGGTAGGGGGTAGGTAAGGGGCGGCCAAATCTCTTTGGGGCAGATTTGGACCTTAAAACTACTAGTTTGGGCCATTGGTTTGGACTCCAATTGGGCTCATTTTCACACACCCCCTTTTGGACCTCATTTAGGCTTATTTTGGGCTCTTTCGGGTGCCCATTTGCTAGATTCAAAGGACCGAGTTCGGGACTCAATCTTCCTCCTCTTGGACTTCAATTTGGGCCACCAAATAATTGTAAAACTTGTACAATTCATCTCCTTTGGGCTTGAGCTCGTCCTCCACAATTAAAAGCTTCTTTATTTGCCATTGAAGTCCGACAACCTTAGTCTGCAACTCTTTAGCTTGAGATCTTGTAAATGGCCTTCTTGGATCTTCCAAAACTCTATCCTTGTCCTTGATGCTATCAGATTTTGAGGTAACTTTTCAGGTTTTGGACATGGAAACCTCAAATAATTTCCTCCTGGGAAGACCATGGATTCATGTTGCAGTAGCTGTTCCCTCCACTTTCCATCAAATGGTTAAATTTGAGTATAATGATAAAGAAATTGTTGTCCATAGAGAAGATGAGCAGTCCATCTACAGGGACCCTTCAGTCCCGTGTCTGGAAGCTAAGGAAGGTAGCGAGCATATTGTATACCAGGCTTTCGAAATTGTGGTAGCCGACCAATGTGAAGAAGGGTCCTCGTTACCTCAACCTTGCTTATCTAATGCTTCGGTCATGGTTGCCACTCAAATGATTAGACATGGGTATAAGCCCGGAAAAGGGGCTTGGGTTGTCTCTATAGGGTATCACTGAACCCATCATTTCAACCGCTAATGAAAAGTTTTTCGGTGTGGGTTTCCAAGCTACAGAGGCCGACAAAAAATTGGCCGATAAGCGCAAAAATAAAGGGTGGGTCCTGTCCCAGCCTATTCCACACCTCGCCCAATCATTTGTCAAAGCAAAGTATGTGGAAGAAGAAGAAGAGGTCATCACGGCCGAAGAAATCGATGACATTTGTGAATCCCTGAAGCAAATGTTATATGAGTCGCACATGGTCCAGCCGGGGGAAGGCACGAGCAGTGCCGAAGTGCAGTATATAGGAACGGATGCCAAACTCCAAAATTGGAAAGTTACCCCATTCCCTGTCAGTTGGGAGTCCCGATAGTCTTTAATTCAATGAAATGGAATCAATATTTCATTCGTCTTTTTCTTTTTCCTGATCTTGCTATTTTTCTTATCTTTTTCTTTTTCAGTTCTAATAATCCGGATTTAAATAACATGACATGCTTGCGGACTTCATGCTCAGATCCTAAAATAACGTCTAACTGTGAAATAATGAACCAAGAACCAGAATATGATGAGGATGAGGCTTTTAGGGAAATTAATCGAGGATTAGAACAATTTGAGAATAAGCCTAAGCCAAACTTAAATGAAACCAAGCCATTCAACTTAGGCAGACGGAAGAGATCCGAGAAACCATAATAAGTATTCACGCTGAGGAAAGAACTAGAGATGCATTAATTCAACTTTTGTTTGAGTTCAAAGACATGTTCGCATGGTCCTACGATGATATGCCAGGGTTGAGCGTTGATCTGGTGGTACATAAGTTGCCTATATATCCCAGTTATCAACCCGTCCAGCAAAAGTAAAGAAAGTTCAAAACAGATATCAGTGATAAGATCAAGGAAGAAGTCACCAAATAATTGAAAGTTGGTGTGATTCGGGTGTTCCGATACACCACGTGGTTGGCTAACATGGTTTCAGTACCGAAAAAAGATGGGAAAACCCGAGTATGCGTTGATTACCGGGATTTGAACAATGCGAGTCCCAAGGACATCTTTCTGCTGCCGAATATTCATATCCTTGTTGACAACTGTGCTAAACAAGAGATACAATCCTTCGTGGATTTTTATGCTGGGATCATCAGGTTCTGATGGATGAAGAAGATGCAAAAAAGACGGCTTTCACCATACCTTGGGGCACTTACTGCTACAGGGTCATGCCATTTGGTTTAAAAAATACCAGGACAACTTACATGAGAGCTATGACTGCCAGCTTCCATGACATGATGCACCGAGAAATTGAGGTGTATGTGGATGATATGATCATTAAATCCAAAACACAGGAAGGCCATGTGCGAGATCTGAGGAGATTCTTTGAGCGCCTACGTAGGTATGATTTGAAATTGAACCCAGCTAAATGTGCATTTGGGGTTCCGTCTGGAAAGCTTCTGGGGTTTATAGTTAGTCGCAAAGGCATTGAGTTAGATCCGACAAAGATAAAGGCCATTCAGGAATTGCCACCCCTGAGAAGCAAGAAAGAAGTTATGAGTCTGCTAC
This sequence comes from Nicotiana obtusifolia, assembly GCA_002018475.1. Taxonomy (NCBI): domain Eukaryota; kingdom Viridiplantae; phylum Streptophyta; class Magnoliopsida; order Solanales; family Solanaceae; genus Nicotiana; species Nicotiana obtusifolia. Next base: position 31,703 of record MCJB01050404.1, read on the forward strand.
GGATATTGAATTACATCAGCAGATTCATCGCTCAACTTACTACCACTTGTGAGCCCATATTCAAACTGTTAAAGAAAGAAGCAGCGATGAAATGGACAGATGAGTGTCAAGAAACAAAGAATATTTGTCAAACCTGCCAGTTTTGGTTCCACCCGAGCTAAGAAGACCTTTGTTCTTGTACCTGACAGTCCTGAAAAATTATTTTGGTTGTATCCTGGGGCAACATGATGTGACTGGGAAGAGGGAGTAAGCCATATATTACTTGAGCAAGAAGTTCACTAGTTATGAAGCCAACTACACTTTGTTAGAAAGAAATTGTTATGCCCTAACTTGGATCACCCAGAAGCTCAGACATTATCTGCTGGCTTACACCACATATCTCATAACCAGGATAGATCCTCTGAAATATATATTCCAGAAGCCGATGCCTACAGGAAGGTTGGAAAAATGGCAAATCCTGCTCATAGAATTTGACATTGTCTATGTCACTCGCACGGCAATGAAAGCCCAAGCCTTGGAGGATCATCTAGCTGAAAACTCGGTAGATGATGAATACCAACCCCTAATCACATATTTTCCAGACGAGGAAGTGAAATCAATTGAAGTAATGCCAGATGACACCAATACTTGGAAAATGTTCTTTGATGGAGCTGTAAATGCAAAAGGTGTCGGGATCGGAGCAATTCTAATTTCACCCCCAGGGCAGTATTATCCGGCAATAACCCGGCTTCGGTTCTTTTGTACAAATAAAACAGCCGATTATGAAGCTTGCATCCTGGGCATGAACATGGAAATTGATATGGATATAGAAGAATTGTTAATTATGGGAGATTCCGATTTGATCATTCGACAAGCCCAAGGCGAATGGGAAACTCGAGACATCAAACTCATCTCGTATAGGTAGCATGTGGAAGATCTTAGCAAACGGTTCAACTCCGTCGAGTTCAGATATATTCCTCGATTCCCCAATGAGCTAGCGGATGCACTAGCCACTTTGGCTTCAATGCTGCCGTACCCGGGTAATTGTCATATTGACCCGCGGGAAATTCAAGTCCGAGAAATCCATGGTTATTGTAATGCAATTGAAATGGAGTAAGATGTTCAGCCATGGTACCATGTTATCAAAAGGTTTTGAAAACAAAAGAATATCCCGAGTAAGCCAGTGGAGATCAAAAGAGAACTATCAGAAGGCTTGCAAGTAGTTTCTTGTTGAGTGGCAAGGTTCTATACAAAATAACCCTAGATCTGAATCTATTAAGATGCGTAGATTCCCGAGAAGCTAAAAAAATCATGAACAAAGTGCATTCCGGAGTTTGTGAGCCTCACATGAACGGAAATGTCCTTGCAAAGAAAATCCTCCGGGCAGGTTATTATTGGATGACCATGGAAAAAGATTGTTTCAATTTCGTCCGAAAATGCAATTAGTGCCAGATACACGGCGACTTGATTCACGCACCGTCTTCAAAGTTACATCCTATGTCAGCACCTTGACCATTTGTTGCTTGGGGCATGGATGTTATTGGGCCGGTCGAGCCAAAAGCTTCAAATGGGCACAGGTTCATCCTGGTGGCCATTGATTATTTCAAAAAGTGGGTCAAAGCAGTTACCTTCAAAGCTATCACCAAGAAAGCAATGGTGGACTTCGGGCATTCCAACATTATTTGTCGTTTTGGTATTCCTGAAATTATCATTACAGACAATGCTGCAAAATCTGAATAGCCATTTCTATGTGAACAATTTAAAATCACGCATCGTAATTCAATCCCTTATCGGCCGAAAGCTAATGGAGCTGTTGAAGCGGCGAATAAGAATATCAAGAACATCCTCAGGAAAGTGATTCAGAGTTCCAGACAATGGCATGAGAAGTTTCCCTTTGCATTATTGGGATATTGCACAACCGTGCGCACGTCAATTGGGGCCACACCCTACTTATTGGTTTATGGCACTGAAGATGTAATACCTGCAAAACTTGAGATTCCCTCTCTTCGGATCATTGTAGAAGCTGAGATCGAGCATGAAGAATGGGTTAAAACTCGTTTGGAACAACTGACCATGATCGATGAAAAACTAATGACCGCGGTTTGCCTTGGGCAATTATACTAACAAAGAATGGCTCGTGCTTATAATAAGAAAGTGCGGCCCAGAAAATTTGAAGTGGGCCATCTCGTTCTGAGACGTATTCTCCCACATCATTAAGAAGCCAAAGGAAAATTTGCTCCAAATTGGAAAGGTCCGTATATTATAAGAAGAGTATTGCCAAAGGGAGCGCTGTATTTAGGAGATATTGGGGGAAATGAACCCGAGACAACTGTCAATGCAGACGCAGTCAAAAGGTATTATGTTTGACCCCCATTTCACAACATTAACATCCTCTGATTGTGATGACGAAGGCTTTTATTCTCGCTACCCAAACACTATCAACCTTTTGCAAACCCTTTGAGCCGGTTACCTTTTCTTTAATTACCCTCTTTGGAACTTGAAGATGTTATTACAAAAAAAAAAAAAAAGAAACAACAAAGAAAAAAAATAACAAAGAAACAGAAAAAAGGGGAGAAAGAAGAAGAAGAAGAAGAAAACCAAAAATAAAGTACTTTCAACTACGTTTGACTTGATTCCGAAAGGATACGTAGGCAGCCTCTCTGGGGTTCAGTCACACCAAATAAAAATCCACATTCCCCC
>MCJB01050404.1:34435-62307 GCA_002018475.1 Nicotiana obtusifolia
CCCCCCCCCAAAGTGGACAGTTTACAATGGTCCAGTAACAGTTTCGCATGAAAGGTTCCAAAGCTACAATTCAATCCAAATCTTTTTACCTAAATCCTTTTCAAGCCCTTCCGATCAATCAATGAGAATGTTCAATGAATCGGAGAATACAATCACTTGGATCTGATGCAACCAAAACGAGAGAAATAAAATGAGAGAGTCTTATTGGTGAAAACCCTCATGGGCACCATAGGGCGATGGTAAGTAGAGAAAATGAAAATGAGAGAGTCTTACTAGTGAAAACCTGCAAAGGGCACTATAAGGCGATGATGAGAAGAGAAATGAGAGAGGTCAGCTGGTGAAAACCCGCAAATGGTACTACTGATCGAAAAGAGGATCTTCACAACCATTGGCATCCACACAATCCTAGGCAAGGTTTCTTGATTTTGGGGCAAGAGTTGTGGTGAAGTTCTGAGAGTCGGACGGTTTATACAGATCAGGCATTCAGTCTAAGAGGCATGTCATGTTTATTGAAGTCCGCACGCACTACAGATAAGACCTTCTTTCCTTTCCCTGGAAGGGATACCTTTTGTCTAAATTCATTGTCCGTTCCATTGTCTATTGTTCTTTAAATCCCTTTCAGGCTAACTTTGGTTCCAAAACTAAGGGAAAGAAGGGATGGCAAGACTGACTTACAGGGTTCTCGTTCGATACAAGCTAATGTGTAAAAAAGGGCACCCAACCTCGACAGGGGCATCTGGTTAATCCCGACTGGCCATTTTGGCTAATGCTTTGAAATCAAAACTCTCGAAAGAAAGAAGTCAAATTGAAGTGCCTATAAGGGAGAAACCGAAGTTGAAAGGTTGAGTCTCGCGTGACTAACCATCTTGGTAAGGTTGAAAAGCTCGGCATTCCCAAGTGCTCTGAGGTTAAAACCAGAAGAAAGAAGTCGAATGCCTACAAAGGCAAGATAAAGTTGAAAAGGTTAGGTTCCACGTGACCAACCGTCGTGGTAAGTTTTGGAAAAGCAAAGGTTCTCCGGGACCGAAAATGCAATTGATATTCAGGAAACAACTAATTGCAGTTTGAAATTGTCATCAATGATCCGGCCAATATCAAGTGATTGAAATGCTCAAAGCCGCAAAACCAACCACCATTTCAAACAGACAAATTTTTCTTTGTTTGAAAAACAGAAACAGGTGCAACCCAAAGCCAACCTCGCAAGAAGTAGGTACGACCGAAAGGAAACCTCGTGGGAGCTAGAAACAACTCTGCGATAGCAACGACTCCAAAAGGGAAGTCTTCTCCAAATCCTTTCCCGCGTTTTATGTATTTAAAAAAAATATGAAATGAAAATGAAAAAAAAAGAAAGAAAATTCAAATCATGGTAATATAGGGTCTCCAATCCCTAGCTGCATTTTCCAACATAGGGTTACCACTCCCCAGTTGACTTTGTTTTAGACATAGGGTCTCCACTCCCTAGTCTCTTTTCCAACATAGGGTCTCCATTCCCTAGTTGATTTTATTTTAGACATAGGGTTTCCACTCCCTAGTCTTCTTTTCCAACATAGGGTCTCCACTCCCTAGTTGATTTTTTAGACACAGGGTCTCCACTCCCTAGTCTTCTTTTCCAACATAGGGTCTCCACTCCCTAGTTGATGATATTTCAGACATAGGGTCTCCACTCCCTAGTCGCTTTTCTAACATAGGGTCTCCATTCCCTAGTTAATTTTATTTTAGACATAGGGTCTCCACTCCCTAGTATCTTTTCCAACATAGGGTCTCCACTCCCTAGTTGATTTTATTTAGACATAGGGTCTCCACTCTCTAGTATCTTTTCCAACATAAGGTCTCCACTCCCTAGTTGATTTTATTTAGACGTAGGGTCTCCATTCCCTAGTCTTCTTTTCCAACATAAGGCCTCCAATCCGTAGTTAACTTTATTTTGGACATAGAGTCTCAACTCCATAGTCTCTTTTCCAACATAGGGTCTCTACTCCCTAGTTGACTTTATCTTGGACATAGGGTCTCCAATCCCTAGTCTTCTTTTCCAACATAGGGTTTTCACTACCTAGTTGATTTTATTTTAGACATAGGGTCTCCACTCCCTAGTTGAATTTATTTTGGACATAAGGTTTTCACTCCCTAGTCTTATTTTCCAACATAGGGTTTTCACTCCCTAGTTGGGGCACCATTTTGATGATCAAGGTACATCATTCCCAAAGAATCAAGTTTCCCTCGGGTACACCATTCCCAACCTTTATTTCTTTCAATAACGAAGTAGTATAGAGCTTTGTCACAAATAACTCACGAAATTTTTCTAGTGAAAACTGGGGCAAAAAACCTTCATTCGTTTGTTTATTATGGTGTCTGAGCAGGTTTTACCTCGAAGGCATATGGTTCGAGATGACCAGAAAAAGAAGTCTCAATCCAGAATAAGAAAAGAAGAAGAAAATAGGTGAATCCGAACTGCAGAAGCGGATAAAAGATGTGGACTGTTCAAGACATGACTAAAGTCATGAACATTGCAATTCCTGTTTTGATCAAAAGAAGCTGTAGAAGAATGAACCAGTACCTGCAGTTAGCGAGCATCAAGGTTCAGATCAGAGTATGCATGAAGAAGCAACCAAGACTCACAATCAAGTTTTGAAAGACGTATAGATAGGAATCTTATAACTCATAGCTAATAGGCTAGTATAACTTCTTTTTCATTTTTAACTTTGGTGTAATAAGGAGTTCAGCAAGCGACAACAGCAGCAACAGTAGCAATAAGAGTGAAATCACAGCTTCTCTGGTAGTCCCAGCTACCAAAACTTCCAGAACCACACTGACCTGATTCATTTATAGCCAAGGATATGTAGGCAACTGCTGAAGCAATGTTCGGTCAAACTTTTTCCAAATGCTTCACACGGAGTGTCAAAAGGGCAAAAATTGCTCGTAATTTCTCACTTTATCTTAGCCCGAAAACTCTGCATGTTCTCGAGCAAAGAGGGGCAGCTGTGAGCACGTAATTTTTGCCCTACGAAAATATTCCTACAAAATCTACAAAAAATAAAAATAAAAATTCTTATTGATTTTGATTTTTGTAGAATTTTAAAAATTTTGTTGTCCGTATTTAGTTGTATTTTTGTGCATATTTAGTATTTCAAAATCATAGAAAATACCATAAAAATATCCAATTCTTCATCACATAGCACTTTAAAATTCACTTTTAGGATTTAATCACGTACAAATTGCTTAATTGATAAATAAAACTCACAAAAAATATACATTAGCTTTAATCAATTAGTTTAATTAATTAGTTTAAGTGCTAATTAGGTCTTTGTTGCAAAATAAATGCAATTAGAAGCAAGGTAGTCATTTCTGAAAAAGTAAAAGAAGAGAAATGAAGAGGTTGGTTTTGTTAAACTAAGCTAAGAGCATTTTCGTCTAAAGAGGCCCAAACTGCCGAAAGGCTGTTAAGCCAAAAACAGAACTGGGCCATTGTCTCGAGCCCAATTCTGGTCGCAACCCGTCCAAACCATTCCCTCTACCCGGTCCGCCCTATCAGTGACCAAAACGACACTGTTTTGGTCACGCTCAATCTCAGCCATTGATCGCTCTCTAATCCGACAGTTTGGAACTCATCTCTCACCCTCCTATATATATATATCCGAAACCCGTCTCTCACCTCCCCCCTCCCCAAAGAAACCCTAGAGACGCCCATCTTCGTCTCTCTCACTTTCGCTCTCACATTCACCGCCGAGAATCGCATCATGGCGGCGGCCCACCTCCAATCCACCCTAAATCACTACCCCATGGCCTCCTTCGTCTCCTTATCCCTAATCCCTAAACCATTCCCTCCAAAAACTCCTACAACGTCGCGGATTTTAAATCTAGGAAGTTGAAAACCCTAAATTCCGCCATTATTGACTCTCGAGGTTTTAGAACGCGACTCGACTCGACTCGAAACTCACGTCAAATCGATTGTTCTCAATGAGAATAATCGGTTGATGTTACTTTCGGCTCGTTTCAAGAGAGTGCTCAGACTTGTTGGTTGACGAACGTTACCGGAAAGACTCACTTTGTTTCGCTTAGGTAATGTCCGCCCCTTTTTTCTTTTCTTTCTTTCTTCTTCTCCTTCTTCTCTTGTTTTTTTTCTTTTAGCATAATAGGTTTTAACAAATAATCAAGTTTGTGTTTGCATGCTTAGGATTACTTAAGTATTTGTTAAATTAGATGCATTTTAGTGTTAAAAACCATTATTTTCATGTTCGAAAGTTCTCAATCGCTCTGCAATTTCTATTTTTGGGGTCAAATGGAGACCTGCCTTGGTTGAATAGGCAGGCCGATTAGTCTCGATGCAGTAAGTGCATAATTAGGCAAGTTGGGGGTTGTATTTGAAAGATAATTAAATTTTGGGGACCTTAGGAGTAGAAATAAAAGAAGAAGGGCTCAAAAGAAAAAGGCTAACTGCCAACAGGGCAGCTGACAGTGTTAGTTACAAAATATTCCCTCTCTTCTGACAGACCCTGATTTCGCGCTGACATATTCCCTTTTTCCCATTGGACTCTCTCAAATCCAGCCTTCAGTATATAGGTATACTCATAGAGCAGACACACAGACACACTGATCCCTAAAAAAGAAAACTATCTGCGAAAAAGTAAAACTTAGCTAAAAGGTAAAAGAAAAGAGAATGAAAATTCTGGAGAAAATTCTGGTTCAGTTTCTGGGATCAGGAGTAGCATTCTAGTTGTGGAATTGCTTGGTTTTAACTGCTAAAGTCTATCGCTGTCTTTGCTGCTGAATCTCTCCTTTCAATTATGATTCCTACCTTATCAAATTCTTCTCTTGATTTCTGCTTCTAGGTATGTAGAAATTTCATCTGTAATTCTTCTTTGAGATATGTGAATGATGAATGAACTGTTAACTTCGTGATCCTACCTGTATTTATGTGTTTATAATGTCCCCTGTAAGTTCTGTCTGTATTATTCTATTAATGAAACTGTCTGCCTGACTTGAAATCTAAGATGTAATTGCTCGCTGTTTCCTGTTTGTATTATTCTATAAGAAACTGTTGGTTTAAGTTAAATGTCAAGTTGCAATTGCTTGCTGCTTCAAGGACTTCATCTATTGATCTATTGTCTAGTCAATTACTGCTTAAGTTATGTTTAAATTCTATATGTAGTGAAAGTTACCTGTCGTCTGATCTGGAATTTAGCTTGATGTTTGTCCAGTTAAATAGTCATGTTTCGAGGGATATTGTTTAAGCTGAACTCATCCTCAAGTTTGATCACTGGTTGATCAAATTTGAAGATTGAAAGAGGCCATACAATACTGTAATGTGTTAGGTGGTAGCTTCACTTTCTCACAAGCAGAGAAGAGGATCTGGAATGTAGATATAGGTGTATTCATATAGTTGTTTTAGTTCTGAAGCTGTATTTGACAAGAATAACTATTGAGATGTACAAATTCTAGCAGATTTGAACTCTTTGTCAATTATTGTAGTTAAATGCACAGTATTATGAACATTGTATATCCTGGGGGCTGTATTTGATAGGATTAGTCACTATAATGTATTAAATTTCGTTCCAGCAGTTTGAATTCTTTTGCCTATCATTGTATTTTAGCATATAGTATCATAAATGTCATAGAATTTGCTGGAATTTGTAATGTTTACTGGTATTTGCCTGATCTTGAGCTAAACTGGGCCTAAAGTAAGCTCCCAGTTAATTACAAAAAATGTGATATGCAGAAGTGGTGGGCGATTTTGGGCTTTGATCCAGAGCCCATTAGCACCTTGCTCATGTCCAGCCTGCTTCAAGAAATGGGCTGACAAAAATGTTGAAGGCTTCACATTTAGTCCAGGCCAATTCATACCCAGTCTGTTTTGCGAACTGGACTGGCCAATGCACTAAGGGCTTCGCGATTAGCCCAAGCGTTGCTCATACCCGATCTGCTCCAATATAACTGAAATGCAATCTAAGTTTTAGAATTATAATCCTTCCAATTTAATTCAGCGAATGAATCTGCCAAGAATACCAAGGTTAATCTTACAAAGAATTTCCCCAAGTTATGACCTTATAGCGCATTACCGAGTAATTAGAAAATATAGTTCTCAACTATCATAGTTTGCTTTAGGTGCGTTTAAATAAATTATCATGACTATGGGTACGGTTCTCGTAGCATAGTCAATGATACGTAAATCTCAATTCAAGTGCGCGTTCACGTGACTTGACTACAACTTCAAATGATAATAATAATAATAAACATGTTGTAAATCGCTGGTGCGTCTTACGTGACGTAATTTGTAATATGTACAAAAACGATAAGTGCGCGACATCGCGACTTATTCAAACAAACTCCATAAATCTTAAAAAATAACTAAAACTTTATTAAAAGCAGTTAGAAAGCTAAAATGCACAATAGGTTTTAAAATAAGTAATAAATCAGATAATTAGGCCAAGTATTAATTGTTAAGCGACCATGCTAAAACCACGGAATCCGGGAATGCCTAACACCTTCTCCCGGATTCCCGATCTTCTGTGTTCGCGGACCATAAATAGAGTCAACTTTCCTCGATTTGGGATTTTAAAATAAACCAGTGACTTGGGACACCATAATAATTATTCCAAGTGGCGAATCTAAATAAATAAATAATCTCATCATTTCGAATAATGTCACTTTAATTTGAAAAACTCCTTATTCCTCGGAAAAAGGAGGTGTGATAACAACAAGAACATTAAATGACATATATCTAATAATAAGTGTCAATAAATGACATTTATGTAAATAAAAAGAATGATTCACCCGATAATGAATGGATAAGGTGAATATTCTACTTGACAACGGTGAGTGACAGATAGATCCAAGATTTACATCAATGATCCTTGGATCTGGTGAAAAAATAAAAAATAATATGAACGAGAATCTTTACGAAAAGGTAGCCTTTGTGTTTTTATCATAGAGGGAGTCTTCTTCTCAAAAGTATTCTTATCAGAAAAATATTACATGCACTTATCGTTGTCTCTTCTTTCTATATATGAGTCATTTTTCTTAGAAACCCTAATAGTACAAACACCAGGAATATTCACTAGAATATTCTCCTTTTTAATCAAATTAGCCGTCCTGTCACTAATAATCGATCTCGACCTCGACCCTTGTTGACATTTTGACTGCGATCTCTGTTGATATCTTGACCACGACTTATATCGACATATAGGCCATTAATCTCGCTATGTTTTAGGCGAGCTCGACCGATGACATTCATTAATGCCATTTTATACTAAATATTCCAAGGGCATATTTTTGGCCTATGCAATTATGCTTATCCCCACCACTAATACAAATAACACTGACCAAAATTCCTAATTAAAACACCCAAACCAAAACCTGAGAAACTCCAAAACCGAAAAAAGATAGGTGGGAGAATAAAAAATCCATCTCTCACCTATCAAGTTTTAAGTACATAAAACAAAACAAAAAAATTTAAGTAGGTTTCAGATTCTGAAACATTGAATCCCACCTGATTGAGGATGTCCAATAATCACTATAATCTAGCTCCATCTTCTCATCACTACGAAGATCATGAACCATTGGACTCGAAAAACTATTAATTCTTGAACTAGACATGAATATAGGACTACCATTTGTAAGCAATAAAGAATTTTGCTTAGGTGCCACAACACTACTCTTGTTTCTCTTCATCTTAAGCATTGTTCTCTTCCCTCTTGAACTGTAACTTCTTCTAGGCACAAGTGCAAGTGCTGATTCGTCGCGACGAAGGACCCATGTCTTAAAATACTTGGAAAAACGTTTCTTGGTACGTTTCATTACAAGGAGAAACTTTGACATGGAATTTGGAACAGCTCCTCTCTCTTTCTTGGCAAGTTTGAGAATTTCTAGTCTGTGTTTGGCTATAGAAATGCCCATGCTTTGGAGAAATTCGTGGTTGAAGTAAGGGATGTCGTCTTGTTCAAGCTCGTTATGAGCAAATGCTAGGCCATATTCATAAACAAGTGATGGCTCTAGTTCTGTTTTGGACAGCCAAGAAAACCAGTCCATGGCTAATTTGTTGTGTTGTTTGAAAGGAAAATAGATGTGTTTTGGAAATATTTATAAAGCTGAAAGTTAAGACATTGAAGGAAAAGAAAAGATAAAGGCTAAAGAAATGATGAGAAATTGGTCATTTGGACTTTGCTTTTTCGTTAGTGTGTGGCTATTACTTTGTTGGGGTGGTAGTTGAAACTTGAGAATGACTAAAAGAGAAAGATGGAAATGTTGAATATGATTTGTGGGGTATTCACTATTTCAAGGCCATGTTCCCTCCAACATTTGGCAAGTGTGAATTGGGACTTTTTTAAAGAGTGAGAAATAAGAAATGTTGGAGAGTTATATTGCCATCAATCACGGCGTGGAAAAAGCTTGGGTATATATTGGGGCCATTAGCCCTACTCTGCTTTTGCTTTTCTTTTGCCTTTGCTCAAGGGATTAGTGATTAGTCACTCCAAAATGCAAGGAGTACCTTTTCTAATAGTATCAGAAAGAAACCTAAACCTCTAAGCAACAATATTCTAACTGTGATGTCCGGACCAGTTCTCATCTTTCACTTGCGCGATTATCGAGAACTATACATACCAAGACTTAAGTATATGAGAAAAATCACCTAGCGATTTGGCTTTCGCTGAAATTTGAACTCTTGTTTTCTATGATTTTCATCCCAAGGTCGGTGTGTGTGCAAACTCTAAGCCAAACTTGTGCATCAAATTGCATTGTTTAAGTACTTGATTTCATCTTTCATTTTTCCCTCTACTACTTTGTCGGCTTGGAATACAATTTGAGTAACTGGAAAAAAGCTTTTCCAGAGCTTTGACCAAGAATCTGCTTTCTCTAGAAGGTACAAAAGTGTAGGTTTGATTATGTATATATTATAGTTAATGAGGTTTGACTCAAATTAATTTGCAAAATCAGGGTTTGCGTGCCATCGTCCTTACCAATTTCCAATATGTTACTAACATCAATGTGGATGTCTATAATACATACCTAAACAAAACTCTTCAACTAATTTTAATTTGTTATATATTCATACTACACAAGTATAATCGCACTCTGCACTCAACAACAACAAGTTCAGTAAATTCTCATAAGTAGGTTTTGGAAAGAATAGTATTTACCAGAGTAGTATTTACGCAAAAGGGGAGGACAGAGAGGTTTTGTCCTTACAATGACACTCTGCACTCACTGATTTAAAACCGTGGACCATTTATTTCTACAAGTGTGCTTTCAACAAAAATAGAAGAAGTAAATATCATGTTTAGCTTTTGTGGGGGGGAGGGGGGGGGGTGTAAGAAGGAGAAGGTCAGTTGATGACTTGTAAACAATTTCTCAGCAGTTGAAAGACAAGATGTTTCTTAGGTTCTTAACGCACATAATATCCCTTTTTAACTTAATCAGAGGTTTCGACTATTCCTATCATGTGATTTCTTGAAAGATCCCAACAAACAACTATGCTTTTCAGAGTGCACAAAGTAATGATTCTGCAATGGTTTGTTCCTAAACCTAGAGTATACAACATCTGCATCCCCTCATCCTTACTATTTGAGCTTGGAATTTGAGAAAATAGCTCACGGACCGGCAACAACTGGAATCTAGTTACTGTTACCCATGTGAAAAAAGTAACCTTCGGTTTGAATTTTTTTTGGCGAAAAGAAAAGCTTGTTGCTTAATCCTCTTTTTCATACATCAACCTTAATTTCCACGATGGCCCAGGGTTTACTCATAAGCTAAAATAAAGGAACTTATTAGTGAGGGAAATTAAAATAAAGAATTATCAAAATGGCTAGCAACATTAATAACATACTCGGTATAATATGAAAAGAATAATGCATGCGCAAACCTTACTCCTAACTTGTAGAGATAGAGAAATTATTTCTAATATAACAAATGGCTAGCATGAGAACAAAGTTAAACTAGAACAAAGAGGAACGAAAACGGCTTTTGAGCTCTCAAGAAGGCAAGTAAAAATGATCATGCAATTGTGGGTAGATTAGAGATGGCTCTCGAAATCAATTGTTATGCAATCATTTGTTATATTTCTTTTTTTTTAAATGAATTTTATTAATAAAAACGAGATTCAGCCCTTAAAGCTGAGAATCGCTGATGTATGAGACACGTGACTTTTCAATCCAAAATTAATGTCACTAAAGAGGAGGTTCCATTTTGTGAAGTAAAAGTACTTTGTGCGCATCTAAAAAATTTAGGAACAAAGAGACCTACCAACCCCATCCACTAAGGGCTCGTTGGGTTACTGATGAGAGTTATACAAGTAGTAGTAACATAGAGATTAGTTATATAGGGATTAATTATATAGGAATTAGTTATGTAAAGTTTAGTTATGTACGGACTAGTTATGTAGAATTTTGTTATGCATAATTTAGTTACGAAGGAGTTAGTTATGTAAGGATTAGTAATGCATGGATTGTAATGTAGAGATTATTTTTTGTTAAATGTTTATTTTAATTATAAAATGTGTAATTTAAAATAATATATGAGGGTTTTTTGGTCATTTGATTGATTAATTCATGTATTACTAATACATCTATCAGTTATTCTTCATTCTACCTTGCATAAATAATACACAAATTTGTTGTTTAACTTATTCATATAATTACTTAAACCCTCAATGGAAAAAGCAACCAAGCATATCATTAGTTATGCGACTTTTGTACAAAGTAACTAAAGGCTATCAAACATGATACTCATTATTTATGTTAACTTACCATGTAATTACCAGCTAACAAGTATTACAATTTCTTTTAATAAGTACAATTATAAAAGTACAAAAAAGGGAATATATTTATTTTTTGGGATCCCTTGGGGCTTGGACAGTTGACAGGGCCGGGCAAGATTTGGTCACGTGTTGTGTTGTTTAGTTTTGGACACAAAACCAGATATACGCCTTAAATGCCTAAAACCCTACCTCCTCAACCACCACTGACCCAATTGAGGAACCCCCTGTATACTGACAACCACTACTACTTCAGCTATTCAATGGAGGTGCAGAGACTTCTCACCGTCGCCAATGTGGCTTTGCAAATAATGATTTGCTCTGTGGTGCTTGAAACTGCGTTAGCTGCTCAAAAATCTCTTCTTTCTCTTCTCTTCATGGTACATTGTTAGCCCTTTGGTCATAGACCATTTCTCTTAATAGAAGTTTCAGTGCTGGAAACTTAAAGTTCTTTTCTTGGATTGTGTCGTTGGAGCTGTTTTCTATCCACATTAGACTGCGTGCTTTTGTTTCAAATACTATGTTGCAACACTTTCTGTAGAAAAATAGTAATATATGTTGTTGTCTAATGATGTTATGCTTTTGATATAAATGTTTGGAGTCAACTTGCTTTATGCTTTTGGTAGTTGCTGCTCCATGACTAGTTTGTAACACCAAGAGCTAGAACTTAAAGTTTATGGGTTCCGACTTGACACCGAATCCATAGCCTGTCTTAGTCATTGGATTCACAATTAAATATTTATACATATTAATAGATTTCTTAACACAAATATAGGTCTAAGCAAAACCACAGGGTTCATCCGAATACTTACATGATACTCTAGCTCCACCCTTGTCAATATATAGTGTATGATCTTGTCCTGGTGTTTCTTGTTATTACTATTTTGCTTCCTTTCATAGATAAATAAGTGCTAAATCAGATGCCATTTTTCAGAGTGAGTTTCTATGTTTGTACTCGGACCTTCTTGGAGTGGAGAGGAGGTACTGAAAAATTCTGATCTTCCCTGCTCAATTTATGTTCCTTTTTGTCTGTTGTTTGAGAGTTTGAGAAGTGTTCATTTGATGCTCAATCACATTATAGGTTTCCTTTTGTTGAGCTTAAAAGAGCTACGGCACCAGATAATGAAACCAAGGATTCAAGTGAAACTGAGGATGATGATGATGATGGAGACGAAGATGATGAGAACACTGATGACGACGACGACGACGATGAGTATTCTGATGAAGGAAGTGATGATGATGAAGAGGCTTCAGATGGAGATGATGCAGGGGCAAATGGGAATGGAGGGCGTGATGATGATTCAGATGATTCAGATGACGAAGATGATGAAACTGACGATGAGGATGATGATGAGGATGACGAGGAAGAAGAGAATCAACCACCATATAAGAAGAAAAAGTGAGATCATACTACATTTTATATGATTCCGAGATTAATTCGGTAGGGTAAAAGATTCTAGTGAAATCTTTACCATGAAGTCAATGTCAATGGTTTCTTATCTGTTTCGATGCTATTCAATTGCAAAGTTCTAGCTCTTGGAAATTGACCTAATTTCCGACTTAGTTCTCGGGTAACCCCAGAAAAAGAACTATGCTCTGTCGATAAGAATGACATACAATGGGTTACAACTTACAACAAAAGGTCCAAGTTGCTGCATAAAGAGTTCCTTTAGTTTAAGACTGGTTTTGAATGCCTATAACTTCTATCCTTTCTATTCGTGTTGTTTTGAACATATTCATCTTCATTCCACATTTCTGACCTAATAGGGCAGGAAACTCGTGTCCACCTGTGGCTGGTTATACCATTTGAGACGCACTAGCAATCTTAGTTTCACTGGTAAAGATCACATATATAATCAGTACAACAAAATTTGTATCATCACCTAGTATGCGTTGGGAGCTGCAGAATTCGTAATTACTACACAATCTACATTAAAAATGGATACTAGCTAACTAGTAAATGAAAAGGAGAAAGTACTGAAGCTTAAGAATTTTCTTTTTAGTGTCCAAACCGATGCACCAGACTTGCGATCTCCTACGGGATAACTCTATTTGACAAGGCTACCAGATTATAGCATATTACCAGCTTTTGCACAATATCTCTTAAATCCATCTAAATATTATCTCACTACGAGAGTCCTAATTCCTAATAACAATGATTCATGTGCTAATGATGGTCAACGTTCTCCATTAAAAAAGACTGAATAATCTTTCCAGAACTGAACTCTGAACCCATTAGCTTTTGAGAAGTCTAAAATTTTGCTTCGAATAAATTTAAGTACATCAACCGCAATATAGTGTTTCTAAGGATGCTAGCATTGTACTATGACTTACTGAGGCAATTTTCCAGAGCGAAAAATGGCAAATTTAGAAACAGTAGAGTAGGAATACTCAATACCATGGCTCTTCAAAAGCTCCTCTAGCAAATCCTTGGCTCTTTCCGGATCCGAACTTTCACACTCAATCTCATAATTCATTCCAAATTCATAATGCGTTTCGTCAAGCTCCAATTTCAATCCTTTCCACTCATACACCGCTCTCACATTCCGAAACCCACCCAAGCAAATCAAACCCTGCTTTTCCCCAATTCCATACTCATCTTTCACCCTTTGAATCACCCGCGAAGAATCAATCAATAAAAGCCGCCAGGGGTCTGAAACACACGCGCGGCCAATAGAAGGGTCAATAGGTTCTTCATCTTCTTCAATACGACTTATACCATTTGAAATGACGGGTTTAGCCTTGAGGGAGACAACGCATTGAGCATCGAGATCGTAGAAGCGGAGTCGGAGGACGGCGAGTTTGGAGGAGAGTTCGGAGTTGGCTCCGTCGAAGAAGATGTTTTCCTGGGCGTGGGTTTTGAGGTGGTAAGGTGAAAGAATTGAGGAGACACGTTGGTGTGAAACGGCGTTTGGTAAACGGAGCTTGACTTCTACTTCCATGGAGGTTATGGGTTTATTATTAGAAACTGTGGAAATGGCGGAATGTGGAGATCTGCAGAGTGACGGAAAGTTGAGGTTTTTAAGAAATCGTGATGCATTTGACATGAATTGGATAAAAGTTAAAAACTTGAAACGAATGGGTGGTATTTTACCTTTTATCTTTTCTATTTTTTCTTCCGTCAGAAATCAATGGAATTTTACAATAACAAGAAATATTCTATCTACTTCATTTTCTTTTATCTAATGACTATTTTTTCGTAGAATGCTAGTACTCCTATATCACCCTTTTTTTAATCAAATTTGAGCTGAGATATCAATCAAGTTATAAAATGCTTTAGAATAGTGTCATGTAAGTGCATATTTGACGAGACTATTTTCAGAGTTGTCTGTATTTAAGAAAGGTGACATCACAAATAATAAAGAAATCGAGATATAAAAACAAGAAGATAATATTACGAACTATAATAAAAGTTTACATAAATAATTGACTTGAGTTTGAGGCATAATAGGAATGTTGTTATAGCAATGTTTTGTTAGATTGACACTTAGTCAAATTAACTCTGGAGAAAAATGAGAAATATTATATAAATTGAGATAGAGGAAGCATTTGAGTTTGAGGTTAAATAAGAGACATTATAAGAATTAGAGTGGTAAAGACTATTTTTCCTAGTAAACGTAAAATTACAAACAATATAACAATAGTAGTGGAAAAAATAGATGAATAGCTATTTAAAGTTTAAAGGTATAGCATGAGAGAAAAAGAATATGATAAAACAATCTAAGAATTATACTAGGGAGCAGGGATAAGTGAAAATCTCAAGGAAAAATAATTTTAAAGAAAAGGATCAATCTAATGACTGTGAGCACGTTATTTTTGTCCAACAATATGAAATTACTCCCAGACTACTTCAAAAAATAGCTTTAAATATTTTAGAGAAATTTAGAAATTGTGCTATATTTACTTGATTTGTTTTGTGCATATTTATGTTTGAGGCATTTTTAGTAGCATTTTAAATCTTAAGAAAAATAAAAAAATATTTTAATCTTTATATTTTTAAATTATTTGCATAATTAATTGCATTTGTAAATACCAAATACCAAAAATGCATTAGTCACTTTACATGCATTGTTAGTTAAATAAATTATTTAATTGTTAGAAAAATAGTTAAATGGTTTAATTTTGCAAATTAGTTTTAAATTAGGTGTTGTTAAGATAAGTGGTCAATTTTGAAAATAAAACAAAGAAAGGGAAATAGGGCTGCTATGTTCAAATGGGCCAAACACTTCAGCAGCCCAATTACACTAAATAACCCATCCAACTCGCCCATTTACCCGGCCTGCCCCGATGAAACACTGCGAACGACGCCGTCCAAGGTCAAACGACGTCGTTGCCCTTTGCCCCACCTGATAGAAAACGGATCCCCCCCCCCTCTTAGAAAACCGTAGCCGCCCCCTTATTCCCCTATTCTGTCAAGAAAGAACCCTCACTCTCAGACGAAAATAAAGACGCTCATTCTCACCTCTCTCATTCATGGACGCGCACACACACCACACACGAAAGAGCTGAGCAGATTTTCTTTTTTGGGGGAACTCGAAAAAAAAAAAAGAGTTTCAAAGTCATGGAAGCCAAAACTTTGGAAAAGCAGAAGAAATAAGGATTGAATTCGAGTTAATTACTGGAATTTAAAAGTTCAAATCCTTCTCCTTCTGTGTTTATAAAAGCTGTTGAAGATGGGATTTGTTTGGGTTTTCTGCTGATTTTGCGGCTTCTATTTTGCTGAGCTTCTTGATATTCGTCATTATTTCCTTTCCAAAGCCAGAGACCTATTTCCTTATTGTTTTGTTCTGCTGCAATCAGGTACTACACTTTGGTTGATTCATATAAATCTCAGATTTGTTTGGATGAGAATTGTATGGATTTGTTCATTTTCATCTGTTTTATTCCTACGATTTAATGGTAGCTATTTTTCATTTTTTTTGTGTGTTTGCTGAATTGCTTAATGTGTTTGAAACGTGGAGATGAATTAGAAGTTCGAGTCTATTATGCTTACTCTGTAAAATAAGGAAAAGGAAGGATCAAAGAGTTGCTTATTGTATTCTTCTGTTATCATGAAATTCATGCAACATTGTTTCCATATTCAAGCTTGTTCCAGTAAGGTGTAAAGTTGAGATCTATAGCTCTTTGTCCATAATTTATTTGAATTGGTTATTTAGTTTGGAGTTTGTTGCTTAAATAAATTGCAAGGCATGTTTGTCCTCTGTTCATCATGAGATATTTAGTTTGAAGAATTAATTGTTTGAGATAAAAGATTTAAAAATTAGTTAAGTGGAACTATATGAAATGGACTACAGTAATAACACGAAACTATTTTTTTGGGACTAATCACATTAAAAATTGGATTTGGGTCATAGTTAAGCACATCTGGGCCAAAAGGGTGCAGTTGCCCAGGCATGTTAATTGTAATGTTTCTTTTAATAAGTTGATCCAGCTTTTATAAATAATTTACTTTATATCTTTCACAACAATATCATATACATACTTCAAGACCTCACAACAATCCTAAATGTAAGTTATTAACTTTCGAACATCGTAGCTTGCTTTAGGCGTGATTAGTAATGATGGGTACGGTTCTGTGGCATAGTCATGATACATAAATCCCAATTCAAGTGTGCGTTCACGCGACTTGACCACAACTTCAAATAATAATAATAATAATAAACATGTTGTAAATTGCGGGTGTGTTTCACGTGGCGCGGTTTGCAATGTGTACCAAAACGACAAGTGTACTACATCGTAACTTGTTAGAAAAAAAATAACTCCATAAATACGAAAAGCTTTTAAAATTAAGTTAAAAGCAAAAGACAAAATGCACAATTGGTTTTGAACATGTAATATATTAAGATAATTAGGCCAATTACTAATTTTTAAGTGACTGTGCTAAAAACACGGAACTCGTCAGTGCCTCACATCTTCTTCCGAGTTAACAGAATTCCTTACCCGGTCTTCTGTGTTCGCAGACCATAAATAGAGTCAAATTTCCTCGATTTGGGATTTTAAAATAAATTGGTGACTTGGGACACCATAATAATTATTCCAAGTGGCGACTCTAATTAAATAAATAATCTCATTTCGAATAATGTCACTTTAATTGGAAAAAATTCCTATTTTTTTCGGAAAAAGGAGGAGTGACAGCTCTGACGCCTCTGCTGGGATCAAACCCAGAATTTCTGGTTCAGGGTTCAGAATTCGAGCTTTAGAATAACTGTTATACTTGGCTTTTGTTTATTATCTGAGTTTTACGTGTTTTGAGCCTAATGTGCTAAATGCCGCTTTTTATCTCTTTGATATTGTGTGAAATGTATATAAACTGTTACGAAACCCTTATTCTCTCCGAGTCTTCTAAATCTTCTGGGAAGCGCACGTTGGCGTGACTTCTTTTCTGTTAGAATGTCATATCCTTAATTTTAGAACGAGGATCGGATGAGTTACAAAGCTGGATGGCCTAATGGTTCCCTGTACGTTTCCCTCCTCGGGTAAGCTTGGTCTAGAACAAT
The DNA here is from genome assembly GCA_002018475.1 of Nicotiana obtusifolia. Taxonomy (NCBI): domain Eukaryota; kingdom Viridiplantae; phylum Streptophyta; class Magnoliopsida; order Solanales; family Solanaceae; genus Nicotiana; species Nicotiana obtusifolia. The sequence goes on from MCJB01050404.1 coordinate 51,677, forward strand.
ACTCCCAGGATTCAAACCTAGAATAACATAGTCTCATGCCGGATTCCTAGTAGGAACGTTTGTTTGCTTCACGTGCATTTGCCTTTGGGGACTCAACACAAGGATTGTATCCGTCTAGGATAGGTGTACCCAAATTAAAAGACCATCCTGATGCATTTTACGTTGTGCATTTGTTTGTTTCGGCTTGCATGTTGACTGGCTTCTAGAGTGGGGAAAGAAGATCAAGAAAAAACCCAGAATGACGTAGGAGAGAGAAAATTTTCTCAATTTTGAAAAATCTTGAAATTTTGCCGAAATTTTGAAAAAAAAAAAAAAAAGTGAAAAAAAAAAGAAAAGTCATCTCAAAATGAGCCGATGTTTTTAAAAGTCAATTTTTTTTCCTGTTGTGTCAAAACTTACCGAACTGTGCGGGTCTAATTCTCACCGGATGTGGGATATGTAAGCAAGCCTCATTGGTTCCGGCCCACAATTTTAAAAAAAAGTCTAAAAATTTTTTCCTTTACTTTCTCTTTTAGAATAGTCTTTCTTTGAGACCTCAATTTTTTTTAAAAATAAATTCAAAAATATTTTTTTAAATTTCTTCTCAAAATCCAAAAATATTTTCATTCTTTTTCAGAAGTTTTTGTTTCGAAGATTGAAAAGAAAATTCAAGATTCAAAAATATATATATTTTTTTTGTTTAGAAGTCTTTCTTTCATAAATTCAAAATATAAGTTCAAAAATTCAAAACATATCCTTCTTTCTTTAGAAGTTTTTCTTTCGAAATTCCCAAAAAAAAGAAACAAATCAAAAATAAAAGAAAAATATTTTCTTTCTTTAGAAGTCTTTCTTTTCAAAATCTCTCAACAAAAAAAAAAACAAACAAATTAAATTCCAAAAATATATATATATTTTTTATAAGTCTTTCTTTCGGAAATTGAAAAACAAATTTCAAAATCCAAAAAAAAGAGTTAGTTTATTTCCTTTACTCCTGATCTTCTTGAACTACATAATGATCTAATTCATCTGGCGTCATGATACGTAGGCAATCCCCATCTAATTTGATCATAGCCATAAATAAACTGAGTAAAAACACAATAAAAAAAAGAGAAAGAAAATTGAGTTGAAAAAAAAACAGAGTGACAATAATAACAGAGAAAAATAAAGAGGGAAAAACAACAAAAAGAAAAAGAAAAAGAAAGCAAGATTTGAAAAAAAATGAAAAGAAAAGAGATACGCTGTGGAAAAGGATTAGTTAAAGCCGTGATGAAACATGCAACCATTCAAACCCATGATAGAAGCGTTTAACTGTTTAGGTGCATTGCATCCCAATGTGTGATTTAAATGTCTCAAAACTAACAAGGTTGTGTGTGCAAATTAGTCAGGTTCTGTTCAGGTAGTTGGTTTTGTTGGTAATCTGGTTTTCCATCCTTACTTCACAAATTTCAAGTTATCGATCCTAAGGATAAATTGGCATCGTCTGTTCCACTGCTAAAATCAGCAGCTGCTGAAGAAAATGGGATGTTGTGTCTCCGCATGTTGGAAATGTGGGACGCATGGTCTAAAGGTAGGGAAGCGCCGAGTGCAATACCTGGGTTCCCTGAATTGATCCCTAGGTAAGGTTGGGCTACCAACGTCCCTGTGCCCAACCTATTCATCCTGTGTGGATACCTTCCAGTGCCGTCTAAGGGTCCTAGCATGCCTTCGGTAGTTCACCCCACGCGCCGGATTCAAGGACACTGCCAACAATGTTGATCCCCAGGTCCGGTTCGGCTACCAACGTCCCTGTGCCCAACCTCTTCATCCCGTGCGGATACCCTCCGGTGCCGTCTAAGAGTATTGGCATGCCTTCAGTAGTTCACCCCAGGCGCCGGATTCATGGGCACCGCCAACAATGTTCTCTGTAGCACCAGTCTGCACCGCAACACAACCAACTATACCACGGCCATATGTTGAGCCTCCAACGTTCACCTTTCAGGGTCCACAGTTTCAACCAGAAATAACCTTCGCATTGTGACTTTTTGGTTGGGCAAGAAAAGGTTGTCAAGAATCCCGAGCAAAAGGAAATGGCTCGGAAGACGAAGAGTTTAGAACAAAGCTTGAAAAACATGCAGGGCTTAAGCGGCCAAAAGAGTGTCTCATACTCCGACCTTTGTATGTTTCCCCATGTCCACTTGCCATATTTACCCCTACCGTTATTTTCTCCTCTTCCTCTTCAAATGCTTCAGATTTCCCTTTGCGTTGAAGGATCTTTTGCGCCTTAATTGCCCTGCGCTTTGCAACCGGTATATGCTCGTCATAATAATCTTCCTCCTCTATCTCTTACAGGCACAATACTGTATAATAAGATCAGTAGAAATACAAAAATCAAATCTTCCTTCCTAGTACAACGCACCAAAGCTGATGCAACAAAATGGATGCAATCCTTAACATACAGAATCAGGAAAGCGTCAAAATTTGTCTACAAAGTTAAAAAATACAACCTACCAAAGAACAGTATCTGCAGAGGATCCAAAATCAGAACAAACTACATAGTATACACAATATAATACACAATAAAATGTGCAAAACCCCATACAACGTTTAAAGCAATCAGAATCAAATATTCAGTAACATCCCCAAATTTTAGGTACCCCAAATGGTAAAAATTCAATCTTTCACTAACAAGATGAGAAAACAAGAAGATGCATACCATATTTGAGTGGTCTGCCATCTGAGCAATAGCGAAAAAGTGGCTAATTGCAGAGAAGCAAATTTCAGGTTTGGTAATCGCAGGGAACTAAATTCCGGCGATCGGACGGGAACAACTGGTTTGTTGATGTGTTTAAGATAATACGAGGTCCGTTCTTCGTAATATAATTTGATTTCTGATAGAGGATGAATCAAACTGAATTTAGGAACCAAAAGTAAATAATCCGACATCTAAAAGCAAAACCTTATTTTGGTTTGGGCTACTATGACCCAAAGTTGGGGGAAGTGCACGAATAGCCACTCTTATTTTGGGTTCTCTGCAGATACTGTTCTTTGCTATGTTGTATTTTTTCAGCTTTTCAAACAAATTTTGATGCTTTTCTGATTCTGTATGTTAAGGATTGCACCCATTTTGTTGCATCAGCTTTGGTGAGTTGTACTAGGAAGGGATATTTGATTTTTGTATTTCTGTTGTTCTTATTATACAGTATTGTGCTTGTAGGAGATGGAGGAGGAAGATGATTATGTTGAGTATATACCAGTTGCAAAGCGCAGGGCAAGTGAGGCGCAAAAGATCCTTCAACGCAAGGGGAAATCTGAAGCATTTGAAGAGGAAGAGGAGAAAATAAAGCTGGTTGAGGCTAAGCCTAGTTTGCTTGTGAAGGCATCTCAGCTCAAGAAAGAGCAACCTGAGATAAGTCATGCCGAACAAGTGTTTCAACAAGAGAAGGAGATGATTGAGCATTTATCTGATAAGAAGACGCTGATGTCCGTTAGGGAACTAGCCAAAGGTATTACTTATACGGAGCCTTTGCGCACAGGGTGGAAGCCACCATTAGCCATTAGGCGGAATTCAAAGAAAGCTTGTGATGCCATTCGTAAACAGTGGCATATCATCGTAGAGGGGGATGATGTTACCCCACCAATCAAGAACTTCAAGGACATGAGGTTCCCTGAACCAATTCTGAAGAAACTCAGAGCAAAGGGGATCGTTCAGCCAACACCTATCCAAGTACAGGGGCTTCCAGTCATTTTATCAGGCCGGGATATGATAGGCATAGCTTTCACAGGATCGGGTAAGACATTAGTTTTTGTGTTGCCACTTATCATGGTTGCGTTGCAAGAAGAAATTATGATGCCAATTGCCCCTGGGGAAGGGCCTTTTGGCTTGATTATTTGTCCATCTAGAGAGCTTGCTAGACAGACATATGAAGTTATAGAAGAGTTTATAGAACCTCTGAGGGAGAGTGGTTATCCTGAGTTGAGGCCTTTGCTATGTATTGGTGGAGTTGATATGAAGTCTCAAGTTGACGTTGTGAAGAGGGGAGTTCATATAGTTGTTGCTACACCTGGAAGACTGAAAGATCTGCTAGCGAAAAAGAAAATGAACCTTGACAATTGCAGGTTAGGACCAACACCTCCTAGTTGATATTTATCTGAAATGTCGCTCATATGTTCTGCTGTTAACTTAAAATAACCCACGAAAGAAATAGGGAATGTTCAACTGGGTGGGATATCTGCTAAATAAAATAAGTATTTGATGAAAAAGCGAAGGGCGAGTATGAACTTTTGCCCCATATCTTATATATTTGAAAATGTTCTGTTGCTTAGAAAAGTAAATTCAAAATCAACTACTCGTTACTTTTACTGACTTCTGATTAATCCACCATTTGGAGTCATAGGCCTTCATTATTAGTCCGTGCATGTTTGTTTGCTGCTATGTTGGTGGGTGTTCCACGTATTATGTTGTTATATTCTGTGTCTACCTGTTGCTACAGTAACTTGTATTCACATATTTAGAGGAAAAGAAATGTTCTGTGAATATAAGTTGTATTGTATATGTGAAACATTTTATGATTCTTGCAGATTCTGTTCTATTTGAAATTTTTGTGTGCTCACCAACTTGTTGCTTCTTGCAGATACTTGACTCTAGATGAGGCAGACAGATTAGTAGATCTTGGTTTTGAAGATGATATTAGGGAGGTGTTTGATCATTTCAAAGCTCAAAGACAAACTCTTCTATTTTCTGCTACAATGCCCACAAAGATTCAAAACTTTGCAAGAAATGCACTAGTTAAACCAGTAATTGTGAATGTGGGCAGGGCTGGAGCAGCCAATCTTGATGTGATTCAGGAAGTAGAGTATGTGAAGCAGGAGGCCAAGATTGTTTACCTTCTTGAATGCTTGCAAAAAACACCACCTCCTGTTTTGGTTTTCTGTGAGAATAAGGCTGATGTGGATGATATCCATGAGTATTTGCTCTTAAAAGGAGTTGAAGCGGTGGCTGTTCATGGAGGCAAGGATCAAGAAGAGAGAGAATATGCAATTGCGGCATTCAAAGCATGCAAGAAAGATGTCTTAGTTGCCACTGATGTTGCCTCAAAGGGGTTGGATTTTCCTGATATTCAGCATGTGATTAACTATGACATGCCTGCCGAAATTGAAAACTATGTGCACAGGATTGGACGAACAGGACGATGTGGAAAAACAGGAATTGCCACCACATTTATCAACAAGAACCAGAGCGAAACAACATTGCTTGATCTAAAACACTTGTTGCAAGAAGCAAAGCAGAGGATCCCTCCAGTCCTCGCAGAGCTCAATGATCCCATGGAAGACGTAGAAGAAATCACAAATGCAAGTGGAGTAAAGGGTTGTGCATATTGTGGTGGGCTTGGTCATCGTATCCGTGACTGTCCCAAGCTAGACCACCAAAGAAGCCAGCAAATTGCAAATTCAAGGAGAGACTACTTTGGGTCTGGAGGTTATCGTGGAGAAATTTGATTCACATTTTCATTTGTTTACTGTAACATGCAAAATGTATTCGCTTATCTCTGTACATTATGAACAATTTCAGTAATTTTGCCATAAATGTAGTTCTACTTCGTACTCATGGTCATTCGATGTAGTTATTATAATGTTCTTGAATGTAAGACATGGCATAATATTTGCAGCATACATGTTAACTTTGTGCCTCAACTGTATCTACGAAACACTAAGCAGGTGGACACTGGACAGAGTTCTTGAATGACCAAAAATTTGTGTTTGGATTTTCATTAACTGGTTGTGGATTCCCATCAAGGGAAATAAACATTCCTATTTGTCTGGATCTTTATTCACACTGTATTTTAGATATCAAAAGTGTACTACACATTTTTTGCATTTCCTTCGACTTCTAAATCTGGATTCAGTCTCCCAGAAAAGATGCTCAAACCCTACTGGAAACAAAGTAGCAGTCTAAAATATCAAATTCACGAGGCCTTTGAAGTTAAATCTTCGCAGATGCATGCATAATAAGCACATTTAAAGGGAAAAAGAACACATAAGTAACCCAGAAATTGCACCTTCCGTGTAAATGTTCAATGCCAGCGAGCTGCTTAGGTTGCAGTATTAACAATTTCTTGTTTTCTTTAGTTTATCTCAACTTCCAAGCTCAAATATCCTTAACTACAGCATTGTGAGTACATACTTCGGGATTACTCATAAAATTGAGTGTCAGGAAAGCCCCGGTCATCCGGATTCCAGAACTTTGCCTGTTTTCTTATGTTACCCTTTTCTTGTGTTATCCTTTTCTAGTTTCTTTCTCGTTGCATGCTACCATGTCAAAGTTCTTGATTTCTATTTAAGAATTCTTTCTTCTTGGGTTGTTTTCAGGTTTAGGACGTAGTACTAAACGTAAGTAATGACATTACAGACAAAACTGGAAAACTGAACATTTAGAAACCTGTCTTTCATTACTTACGCATGAAAGGCACAAAATTGGAAACCTGCCTTGTGTAACAGAATAAAGGTAGAACGTCGTACTAAACGTGAGTAATGACATTACAGAAAAAACTGAAAAACTAGGTCTACTGACGTATGAGGAAAACTAATAGACTCTCTATCTCAAGACTAGCACAAATTAACTAGTCGTGTTGTCGTAAGTATCTTCTCATCAAAAGTTAAACCTGTGACTAGCTAAGAACTAACTCAAAAATCCCATGCTTGGGGTAATCAGAGTAGAAAGGTTGGTGACAAAAGGAATAACTAATAGGGCTCCGTAAGTCTCCCAACTCTTAAAAACTCTTGAAAAGTAGACCACCATGAGTGGCAAAGAATGGAGCAAAGAAAAGCTACTCTATTGCCATCAGCTTGATTAGGATATTGAGTGATGGACCTGAAGTGTCCTTCAAAGGGTCACCAATGGTGTCACCCATAACCGTAGCTTTGTGGGGTTCCGAACCCTTTGGGCCAAGGGTCCTTGCATGCTCTGAAGCACCAGCCTGGCACAGTTAAGTGACTGAGAGTCTAACAAAAACTCAAAAAAAAATCAGCGCATAGATATGAGCTCTTTACCTCAATATACTTCTTGGCATTATCCCATGCACCACCGGTGTTTGATGCAGATATTGCAATCTACAAAACAAGACAGATAGAAGCAGATTTAGGCCCAATTCTTCCAAAAGAAAGTATCTCAAAGAAAGGCAAACAGCACACTCAAACAGAAAATGAAATCAACAATCATACCTGAACACCATAAACCAAAGCACCAGCAAGAACACCAGAAAGAGTCTCTACTCCAAAGAAAATGCCAACTATGAGAGGTGTAAGAATGACAAGAGCACCTCGGGGAATCATTTCCTTAATAGATGCATCAGTCGAGATCTTAACACAAGTAGCATAATCAGGCTTGGCATGGCCCTCCATGAGACCAGGAATGGTGTTAAATTGTCGGCGAACTTCCTCAACCATCTTTAGAGCTGCACTACCAACGCTTTTCATGGTCATGGCAGAGAACCAGTAGGGACGCATGGCACCAACAATCAAACCAATGAAGACCTTGGGGGTCAAGTGACATCGGACTGTTGAAATTGCAGCCCGACTCACAAAAGCACCAAACAAGGCCAAGGACACAAGTGCAGCGGAACCAATGACAAATCCCTAGAAAGAAGGAGTCCATACTGAGTTAGCAAAAAGGAGAAATGTTGAATAAACTTTCATTATGAGAATGCAAAAGATGAAATTCTAATCAGAAATCCGATTAACGAAAAAGAAATCGAATACAACATGCATCATTGTGACAAGATTCTGATTTCCAAACAAATTTATTGCCACACTTTTGCGTAAATATGGACAAGCAACATGTGTAGGAAGGAGAGCAAAACAAATAAAAAAGATACAAACCTTTCCAATAGCAGCAGTGGTGTTTCCAGCTGCATCAAGAGCATCAGTTCTTTCACGGATCTGGTGGCTCATGCCAGCCATCTCAGCTATACCTCCAGCATTATCACTGTTAGGTCCATATGCATCAATGGCCAATCCAGTAGCAATGGTGCTCGACATTCCAAGAGCAGCAACAGCGATACCATACATAGCAGCGAAAGTAAAAATGACAAAGATAGCTATTGCAATGGCAAAGATAGGAACGATGACAGACTTGTAGCCAAGAGCAAGGCCAAAAATAACATTGGTTGCAGCTCTCCTGCAGGAGTCAGCTACATATTGGACAGGGCTGCAATAGAAACAACGGGAAAAAAAACATAAGACGAAGTGATCAATAAAGTACATCTTCGAAACAAGAATAGAAAATCACAGTATGAAGACAAACTACTAATTTTCACCTGTAAGCGTTGCTAGTGTAGTACTCTGTGACAAATCCAATGATAAGTCCAGCCCAAAGACCAATAGCCACACATAGAAACAGTTGCCTGTGCAGTAACAACATACGATAATTGTTCAATACTGATTCTACTAAAAAAGACAACCATACTGCGCAAATTCAGAAACCAAATGAAAAAAGGTCAAAACATAAGGAAAAAAGATGGAAATTGAAATGCATACCATAACAAGATTGATTAGAAAATGCCAAGCCTGATCCAGCCACATTGGGAGATTGGTGTCTAATCAAAAAGCTAAAAAGTTTCAAAACAAGAACTTGATACTTACCAGTTCTTTACAACCTTTTGAGTCCCAAAATTGAAGATGGTAAAGGAAGATAGAAGGCAAGTCCAGGTAACAATTGCAATTCCTACTGTCATAAGAGCAGTTGAGATAATAAGCTGGTTCTTCAGGGCTGGTTCAATTTCCTTGACAGCCTTAATTTCAAAGAAGCCAGTAGCAAAAAGGGTGGTTATCAAGCAAACAAGAATGCCCATAGAACTTATGAGCAAGGGATAACACATTGCAGCGAATTCATGATTAATTCCAAAAGACGAGATGGAAGCGACAACAAGGGCAGCACAAGATGATTCCGCATACGAGCCAAACAGATCAGAACCCATTCCAGCAATGTCCCCAACATTATCGCCAACATTGTCAGCAATCACCTGCAAAGACATGAAGGGTAAAATTATCAGACAAGAACTCCTCTGGAAATCGGAGTTTACACATGAAGAAATCGTGTAGCTTACAGCAGGATTTCAGGGATCATCTTCTGGGATGTTCCTTTCGACCTTCCCGACGAGGTCAGCACCAACATCAGCAGCCTTGGTGTAAATGCCACCACCAACTCTACCAAAAAGAGCCATGGAAGATCCACCAAGACCATAACCAGTAATTGCCTCAAAAAGGCCCTCCCATCCATCACCATAGCATAGCTTAAAGAGATTAATTGTAATATAAAGCACCAAGAGGCCATTGGCAGCAAGGAGAAAACCCATTACTGCACCAGATCTGAATGCAGTAATAAAGGCTTTACCATCATCTTTTCTTGCTTCCAAAGTTGTCCTTGCGTTTGACATCTTCTCCTTGTTGTAAGTGCACGGCTGGCTCTTGGTGCTGAAGTCTTCAACAGAACGGAGGAAAAGGAAGATCAAGATTGCAAAAGCAATCATGAAGATACCCATATATTGATATTCAGTGAAAAGAAAGGATGTTGCCCCTGCCACAATAAGCAAATCACATTAATATTAGATACTTGTAAACTCAAAAGATATTATGCCAAAACAAGAGGATGTAATCTACACCAATGCTTATATGTGCGAGTTGTTAGTTTTGTATATATATGTATATAATAGAGTATGTATATATATATATATATTAGTCTTGTCCCACATCGGTAGTAGAGTAGTATATGCCTTGTAAAATATAGTTATAAATAAGGGCTTCCTGTATTGAATAAGAATATCAATAATATATTCTCTTTTTCCCGTGCTTTCTCACATGGTATCAGAGCAATAGTGAGATTCTTATCGCTGTGCATAAATTCCAGCAACTCCGGGAAGAGAATCAATCACCGGAATTCTTTTTCCGGCGACCTATTTGAGGGTTATTTGCGTCTGCCTAGTTTCTGTCAGTGGTGTGCAAAATCCAATATCACCACAGGGGTCGTCAGTGTCCGGCGACCAAACCCCAGCGAAGACCTCCGGCAGACACTGCCTCACGCGCCCCCACGCGCCACCAGTAGATCTGCGCGTGAGATCACGCGCCTCCACGCGCCGACGCGTCAGCCTGTTTCCGGCCATTTTTTGAAGAAGCTCCTTCAGGGCAGTGGGGTCGCCTGGTAATTCCGACCCTACCCCTGCTGTTTTCGTTTTATTTCAACCACGTTGAGTTTTCTCCGGTAGCTACAGTACTTTCCGGCAGCTACAGTACCCATCCAGCAGCTACAGTGATATTCCAGTAGCTCCAGTGGTCCTTTTTACTCGGATTTCAGTGTGTTCAACTTGTTTCCTCTCTTATTTGCAACAATGTCTCTCGGATATGATATTTTTGGGCCTAAAAACATGAGTTTTGGAAGCGTTAGTGGTACTATGATTACCTCGGAGCCCTTAATGGGAAGTTCAAATTATTTAGCTTGGGCTTCATCTGTCGAGTTGTGGTGTAAAGGTCAAGGTGTTCATGATCATCTAATCAAACAATCCGGCGTAGGAGATGAAAAGGCAATAGCACTTTGGGCAAAGGTTGATGCTCAGTTATGTAGCATCTTGTGGCGATCTATTGATTCCAAGTTGATGCCCTTATTTCGTCCATTCCAGACATGT
>MCJB01050405.1:1872-14124 GCA_002018475.1 Nicotiana obtusifolia
AAGAAATTCCACCGCTATAGGTGTGGAATGCAAGGAATAGGCACTTCCTCGCAAGTGGAGCAACTTGATGAGGAGTGCCTCTCCTCTATGCGGGAGAATTTGGCAAAGCACAGCCGAGCTAGAAGCTGCCAAGGAAAGAGAGAAGGTTAGAGAAGAAAGAGAAAAGCTTAGAGATGCTCAGTATGCTGCCATACAAGAGCAACTCAAATCTCTCTTGGCTTCTGGCTCTTTTCCGATTCCCCGGTCACGTGAATCATCGCCGGATGATAATCTTGATGATGACACTTCATCCGACGATGACACTCATGATGTAGACATTAGTAGACGTTGAATTGTAATAACAACTTATATAATGTATAAGTTCATTTGAACTTTATACCTTGTTATTGTTTAATGTTGTTGTTTAATGATGTTGTTTATTGTTGTTGTTATTCTCGTTGTTGTTTATTGTTGTTGTTGTTTTGTTGTTTGTTGTTGTTGTTGTCGTTGTTCTTGTTTTCATGGCATAAAATGCCTATTTTAGGAATTTGGTAAGCTGGCAGGTGGTGTAGCTGCCAAAACAGGCAATTTCTGGAAAAAATGAACCAAAAAAAGCGACCAACGTTGGTCTCAAGTTGGTCGCTATTTTGCTGAAAAAAAAATAAATCTGCAAATTAGCGACCAACTTTGGTCGCTAATCTACAAAAAAAAAATTAAATTTTAATTTTTGCAACCAAGGTTGGTCGCTAAATTACCCAGATTTTTAAAATCTGGGAGTATAGCGACCAAAGTTGGTCGCTAATTAAAAAAAAAAATAATTCAGCAGTTAGCGACCAAAGTTGGTCGCTAACTGCTAATTTTTTTATTTTATTTTTTTGTCAGCGACCAACTTTGGTCGCTATCTAAGAATTTAAAAAAAAAAATAATTAATTTAGCGACCAATATTGGTCGCTATTGCCCAGAATATATTAATTTTAAAAAAAAATAGCGACCAACTTTGGTTGCTAATTGGCGACCAAAGTCGGTCTCTATATGTTTTTCCGGATTGTTTGGTCCTTTTGTGGTAGAGACCAAAGTTGGTCGCAAATTGTTAGTGACCACCTGAATACCGACCAGGCCATTTTGGTCGCTTTTTGGCAAATTGTGACCAACTTTGGCCGCTTTTTTTGGTCGCTTTTGAGCTGTTTTCTAGTAGTGTTTTATACGGAGGAGAAGATGGAATAACTAATATATGTATTAATAATACATGGATATACTAAAATGACAAATTTACCCCTATCAATTTACCACAAATCATTGCCATTTTCTCCAGCAAATTTTTCACTGCCGTTTTCTCCAGCAAATAACAATATTATGCTATGATATTTTTCAATTACTAAATAACGTGTAATAATAGCAAAATATTCAACCAGAACGCAAGAAAGAATTATATACAGTACAACTAGCATGGCCATTTTTTTTGAATTTCACATGCATTATTCAAACATTATGTATTATTCAAATATAATACGAATCTGAGTTGGTTCACTTTGGTTTTGTCACTCTACCCTTGCCCAATTTCATTAATTTAACGATATAAATATTGTGTAAGTTACGAACATAAATAATAGAGTACTAGTCTTGTCTAAATTGTTGCATCATCTTTTGAAAGTGTAAATTGCATTATACGGCTTTAATTACACTGCTTTCATTTGCCAAGTATATACCTTGCCTTGCCTCATTTTTAAAGAATAACAAAGCGAACTGAAAAAGTCACTAGACAATGGGAATACCAAACTTAAGGAGTGAAAATCAAATATGCCTACAACTTCACATAGTTCAATAGTATGACGAAGAAGTGAACGCAACACCCAAAGTTCCTAATTAAATTGTTGCCTAAATAAATGCAAAAAGAAAAAAAAACAATGTTAAAGAAGGCCAAAAGTATTGTTGTAAACAAGTATGTTACTTTAAAATTTATATAATGTATATCAATTTCTAATACAACAAACCAAATATTCAAAGAAATAAACTCTGCGTATCTAATACATGCATAACTAATCTCCGCATTACTTATTCATGCATAACTAATCCCTACATGACTAATACCTACCTAACTAATACCTACTTAACTCTAACCGGCAACAAAACGACCCCTAAGGGTTTGTCAAACCGCCGACTTAATGGTTTATTTATTTCCTTGTTAAAGAACCTTGTTACCACATAAGCCTATAATTAAGTCATTGCATTCTACTCCATCTGTCATTTGTCGTATTTCTCTTTTACACACTTCTTAAGTAATATTCCCTCCGTTCCAATTTATATGAACCTATTTTCTTTTTAGTCCGTGCCATAAAGAATGACCTTTTTTCTTATTTGAAAACACTTTACCTTTATGCAATGATTTATAGCCACACAAAATATATGTGACCCATTTTACACCACATGTTCAAAAGTCTTCTCTATTTTCTTAAATTTCGTGCTCAGTCAAATAGGTTCACATAAATTAAAACATGAGGGAGTACTAATTAAAAGAGATTTTAGACTGTTTTACCCTTATTTATTTATTAAGATATGACCTCTCTTTATTGAATATTTACTCTATTTATGTACTATCTCCTTTTTCAAGAACAATTACTATTAAGGGTAAAATGGAAAAATACACATTATCCATTTGACCGGATTTTGGTAGATACAATATGATAGTGTATTCTCAGATCTGGCCAAATTTTTGTTGGCCTCCATTTTTTAGTTTTAATGCATTGTATATAGTATTTTGCATGACCGAAAGACGTCATCTCTAATGAACTTTCATCTCTTCTTTGCTATTGAGTTGCATACAATGATATAAAAAAATTATATTTTGTACAAATATACTCAAATTTGAGTGTATTATGTATTTTTCAATGTAAATACAATTTATTTTCTCTGTTTTGCCTGTATTTATGTATTCTGAAGGTTATTTTTCGTGGCAGATCCCTGAAATTTTTGAATTTTTGTTGTTTAAATATAGCAAAATTAAATTCAGTAAATTGACTACAATGTAAAAGCAGCTACGAATGAATACAGTAAATTGAACAACCAGATATCACTGTTTTGTGATTCTTTTTGAATACATCGAATTGAATATAGTAAAATTGAATACAATATAAAATATATAACGAATATATCCGAATTGAATACAGTGTATACAACCGAATTGAATACAACGACATACATCCCATAGCAAGCAATTAGTAACTACGAAATATAATTAGCTAAATTATAGCTACGTCCAGCAATAAGCCTCCAAACAATTGTCATTTCTGAAAGTTTCCTTTATTATTATTGTTGGAAGATGCTTCCACCAATATATATTAACACATAGGGGCGGATCTACTAAGGAGGAAGGGGTGGTACGCCACCAGCACACCTCGGCCGAAACGCTTTATTTATGTATAGGTATGTATATATAGAAAACATTATAAATAGGCTAAGTGGCACCGGAAGTTAGGGGTGTACATAGGTCGGGTTGGTTCGAATTTTTCAATTATCAAACCAAACCAATGGTATCGGGGTTTTAAATTTATAAACCAGACCAAACCAAAAGTCGGGTTTTTCCATCTCGATTTTCTCGGGTTTTTCAGGTTTTTTCCGATAAAATCTTCAAAGTATAAAATATGTAACTTGTGCTCCAAATATTTTTTAAGTCCTACTAAAATACAACTATATAATATGTTTTTCAAGAAACTAACTTAATAATATGAGATAAGTCATAGCATTATACAAAAATATTCAATAACAAAGATAGAATAATAAAATTACATAAAACAAACATTGCTAATTTGTAACGACTCGGCCGGTTGTTTTGAGATTATTAGCCCCGATCCCCTATTTACTGCTTTCCCGATATCACTTTATGCTTATGTGACTTCCCAGGAGGATTTATTTTTGGTTATCCTTTTGAATAGAAGATGCCCATGAAAAAGAATTTTTTAGAGGAAGATAAAAAAAATGGATTGAAATTGGACACTTAGTCCCGAAAACGGAAGCTTAAGTTCTAAAATTTTGACCATAGTTTGAATAACGTGAAGACAACTCCGGTATGGAGTTTGGTCAGTTCTGTTAGATCCGTTGAGTGACTTTGGACTTAGGAGCGTGTCCGTATTGTGATGTGGAGTTCCTTAGTTGAATTAGGCTTGAAAAAGTGAAAGTTGGATTTTTGGAAAGTTAGACCGGGAGTGGACTTTTTTGATATTGGGGTCGGATTCCGATTTTGGAAGTTGGAGTAGGTCCATAATGTCAAATATGACTTGTGTGCAAAATTTGAAGTCAATCGGATGTGTTTTGATAGGTTTCAGCATCGGTTGTAGAGGTTTGAAGTTTTAAAGTTCATTAAGCTTGAATTGTGGTGTGATTCATGTTTTTAGTGTTGTTTGATGTGATTCAAAGGCTCGGCTGAGTTCGTATAATATTTTAGGACTTTTTGGTATGTTTGGTTGAGGTCCCGGAGGCCTCGGGTGGATTTCGGATGGTTAACAGATTGAAATTTGGACTTGGAAGATGGCTGAAGCTTCAGGTTGCTGTGTCTGGTTTCCTTCTACGCGTTCGCGAAGGTGCTCCCGCGTTCGTGTAGAGGAGTTTGAGTGTTGCTGGAATTTTGCCTTCGCGTTTGCGATGTAGGTCCCGCGTTCACGAAGGTTTGGAGTGTTAGGCTACATGTTCGCGAGGGGTTCCACGCGTTCGCGTAGAAGATTGGCCAGTGAGGCATCAGGCTTTAAGCCTACACGTTCGCGAGTGAGGCTCCGCGTTCGCGAAGGCCTGGGGGCAGTGTGCATCGCGTTCGCGTAAGAGGGCCCTCGTGTTCGCGTAAGAGGATTTTGGATCGTTATGTTTTTATGTTCGCGAATGCGAGGGCTTCCGCGTTCGCGAAGAAGAAAGCACCTGAGCAGAACTTAATCGAGGGTTTATGTCATTTTTTACCATTTGGACTTGAGAGCTCGGATTTAAGCAATTCTTGGAGAGATT
Source organism: Nicotiana obtusifolia (assembly GCA_002018475.1). Taxonomy (NCBI): domain Eukaryota; kingdom Viridiplantae; phylum Streptophyta; class Magnoliopsida; order Solanales; family Solanaceae; genus Nicotiana; species Nicotiana obtusifolia. The sequence continues at coordinate 6,838 of MCJB01050405.1, forward strand.
TTCTCGTGGGTATTTGGGGTAAGTGATTCTTACCTAGTTTTGGCTAATTTCCATGATTATGTTTTTAATTTCACCATTTAATTAGTGTTTTAGGGTGGAAAATTGGGGAAAAATTGAAGAAAGTTCTTAGACCAAAATTTGATGTTTTAACTGAGATTTTGGTATTGGATTTGAGTAATTTTGATATGGGTGAACTCGAGGTTGAACGAGTGTTCATATTTTGTGACTTTTATCCAATTTCGAGACGTGGCCCCGGGTCGACTTTTTGGGGTGAATTTCTAATTTCTTGCTAAAGTCTTGACTTCATTAATTAGATTAGTTTCTTATAGCTATATTTACTCTATGTAATTGCTTTTGGATAGATTTGGGCCATTCGGAGTCGGAATGTCGAGGAAAAGACATTCTTTTTGGTTGATTGAGCTTGGCTTGAGGTAAGTGGCTTGCCTAACCATGTGTGGAGGAAATTCCTTTAGGATTTGGTACTATTGTGAGAATTCTGTGATATATGAGTGTCGTGTATGCGAGGTAACGAGTGCATACACGAGCTAATTGTTAATAATCCTGTTTTTACTGAACAGTAACCTGTTATATCTTAAATGAGTCATCCCAGCATGTGTAGTTATCCTGTTTAGCCTAATATCGCATGTCTACGTGTCTTAAATGCTTATTTGAAATATGTGCAGCATGCTTAGTTAAATTCCTGTTTTCCCTCGATTTATATTTAGTCTTAAATTGTAGGATTTCTTGCTGTTAATTGTTGTTTCCATCGATTTCGAGCTGTGTGTTTACTTTTGGGACTACGAGGCGGTACCTCGGGAGATCCCCTGTTGCAAATTTACTTTTGGTACTACAAGGAGATACCTTTTGAGATTCCCTGTTGAGTATTACTTTTGGGACTACGAGGCGGTACCTAGGGAATGTCCCCTGTTGTTTATCCCTATTTGCTGTGTAGTTTCCTCTTCAGTATTTCTCGTTATTTGAACTCTTAGTCATTTCAAATATTATTATATCTTCTGCCTTAATTTTCTTTTAAACCAGTAGGGCCCTGACCTGACTTCGTCACTACTCTACCGAGGTTAGACTTGGTACTTATTGGTTACCATTGCGGTGTACTCATACTACACTCTGCACATCTTTTTGTGCAGATCTAGGTTCTTCCTACCAGGCCAGATACTAGTGGGCTGGACGGTACGTGGAGACTTCAAGGTATATCTGCCAGCGTCCGCAGACCTGGGTGTCCCCCTCTATCTTTACTATGTTGTTTTTCTTTATTTAGCTTAGATTCTAATGTACAGAGACACCTAATATTTGCTCTTAGTAGCTTGTGACTTATTTCTACCGGGGTTTGGGAGTTGTAATTATTTAAATCGTAGTTTCTATTTATATATCATGTGTTGAGATTTGAGTTCAGTTTGTTATTCAGTTATTCCGAAAATTATTAGGCTTACCTAGCCTTAGAGACTAGGTGCCATCACGGCATCCTACGGAGGAAAATTGAGGTCGTGACATAATTAATAAGCCATAATGAAAATTAACATAATCTAAAATACTATATAGGTCATGCTAAAATAAGTATAGCTAATAAGTACTACTATTTGTAATGACCTGACCGGTTGTTTTGCTTTCTAGATCCCCGTTCTCCTAAATAAGATTCCCCGTATGTGCTTTTTCTATTTTATGACTTCGGGGATGGTTAGTTCGGGATTTGGAAGGGTTCGGGTTGAAATCGGATCACTTAGTTCCTTAATATTGGCTTTAAAGAGTAAGTTTGACTTTGGTCAATATTTTTAGTAAACGACCTCATAACCGGAATTTGACGGTTCCAATAGGTTCGTATGATGATTTTGAACTCGGGCCTACGTTCGGATCGTGTTTTGCATGACCCGGGAGCGTTTCGGCGCAAAAAGTTGAAAGTTGGCGCATTGAAAGTTTAAAAGTTCTTTAAATTTTGGTTTGGAGTAGATTTTGGTGTTATCGATGTCCGTTTGAGATTTGGAGCCCGGGAATAGTTCCATATGGTGATTTAAGACTTGCACGTAAAATTTGGTGTCATTCCGAGTAGTTTAAGTATGAATCGGTGCGTTCGGAGTAAGTGGAAGAATTTGAAGTGCATAAGTTGATCTTATTGGGTTTGGGTTGCGATTATGAGTTTTAAGGTTGTTTTTCGCGTTTTGAGGGTGCGAGCAAGTCTGCTTTATGTTTACAAACTTGTTGGTATATTTAGACGGGACCTCGGGGGCCCCGGATGCCATTCGGACGATGCGCAGAGGTTATTTGGCCTTGGGTAATCAGCTGAAGCACCCAACTTCTGGTGCAATCGCACCTGCGGAGGGCCAACCGCTGGTGCGAGCTTGCAGAAGCGAGACAGCAGCCACAGAAGTAGCCCAATATAGGTTAGCCCAGAAGTCGCAGAAGGGGAGGGGGTGGGTTCAGATGCACGACCGCAGAAGCGAGGAAGGCCGCAGGTGCGCTTCGTCCGTAGAAGCGAAGCCAGTCTGCCTAAGGCATTTCACCAAAAGCGGATCTTTGTCCGCAGAAGCGATGCCGCAGATGCGTCCCTGTGACCGCATATGCGAAAGTCTTCGAGGCAGAAAGGTTCCATTAATACGGACAAGCCATTTTTAACCCATTTCTCTCACTTCTTGGGTGATTTTGGAGCTTCTTGATATGGGTTTTCACCTAGGAATTTGGAGCTAAGTAATTTTTATCCAATTTAAGTTAAATACATAGATTATGGGTAGATTTTAACATGTAAATTTGTAAAAGTTATGGGTTTAGATGAATAACCCTAGGTTTTGATAAAAAAATGGGATTTAACCACAGAAATAATTATGGGATTGAGTGAAAATTATATATTTGAGTTCGTTAGGTTATGGGTAACAACTTTCTTCAAAAATTTTCGGAATCCGGGCATATGGGCCCGGGGGTGAATTTTTAAAATCTTTTCTAATTTGGATTGGGTAGTTTCTATAATATTTAAATTATGAACGTTGGAATATATGTTGATTAATTTATACAACATTTGACTACTCTCGGGTTTTTCGGCACCGAGTTGAGGCTTTAGAGCGAATTTGAGGCCAGAAAGAGAGCTTTGAGACAAGGTAAGTCTCTTGCCTAATCTTGTAAGAGGAAATTTACCCCATAGGTGATTTAAATTGCTATTTGCTTCTAATTGTGGGGGCTACATACGCACGAGGTGACGAGAGTCCGTACGTAGCTACTAATTATGCTTATGTCCGGGTAGTTTAGGACTCGAATAATGAAATACTTGTAATGTTTGCACCCTACTGGTTAATTAAAGTGCCTAAATTATATTAGAACTTGATAAATGAATTATAAAAGACCGAATTTCACTTACTTGAGTTTTGGCGGGTTATTTGACCGTTAATAGAAATTGTGCTTCTTTGCGTATTAGCCTTGTAATAACTTCTAATTTGGATGTTCATAAAGTATCCTCTCTTCTTGTGGAGCGGGCCGAATGCCTTGGCGGTAGATAGATGCATCTATGGTTCGTGTCGCACGATCCTCAACAGTGTACACATTATTTTGGATCGAGCCGTACAACCTCGGCATAATCGTGCGTGATAATACTTTGAGTTTAATTATATTTGATATTATTTCATGGCTTGAGAGGTTGAAATTATATAAGACAGAAATTTATTTGGGACTTACCATATGTGAAAGAATTATTTACTTCCCGCTTGTTGTTGAGTTATTATTATTATTTACATAACCCATGCTTATTTAGAACTTCTGTGTTTCTTTACTGTTAGTCCATAATAAGTGTCGATGTCAACCCCTCGACACTGTTTCTTCGAGGTTAGACTCGATACTTACTGGGTACATATTATTTATATGCTCACGCTACACTTCTGTACTATCCGTGCAAGATCTGAGGCAGGTGTATCTGGCAGTCTTACTGGCGCGCATTCTCGATACCCTGAGGCCTAGTGGTGAGCTGCTTCTTGAGCCGTTCTACAGCACCTAGAGCCTCTCTTTGTACTTATTTTCTATCTATTTCATTTCACACAGTAGTTAGAGTTTTGTATATTCTACTAGTGCTCATACACTTGTGACACCAGGTCTTGGCACATGTACTAGTAGACTTTATGGTTTTGGAGTATTTATTTCACTACGATTGCACTCAGCTGCTTTCGTTTTATTTATTTAAATTTTATACTTCTTACTCTCTTAATAAATAGAATTTAATTACTTGGAAACTTATTAAAAGGAGTAATCACGTAGTTAGTTCATCATTAGCTTGCCTAGCGGCGACGTTGGGCGCCATCACGACTTATAGGAGAAATTGGATCGTGACAATATTAATTACATCACTAAGCACTAAAGAAAAAGATAAACTAATTTATGCATTTTCATTATAAACCAATGTAAAACTAAAATAATTATCCAACATTATCGTCATTCCTAGTATTGAATTGAATTTATTTTGTTAGCATTAGTACTAATTTGAACTTTATTTGAGTTACTATATTTATGGGCTATAAAATATATTTACCATTCAAGAATGTTAAGTCTAAACTTGAAATAATTCGTTAAAAGATAAAATTGTGAAAAGTTTAAGAAATATTTATAAATTACATTACAATAAATATTTATATGTATAAAATATTTTTAAAAATTATATAAATGTGCTATCGGGTTGGTTTGGTTTTGGTTTGACTTTTTTTAGTTAAAACCAAACCAAACCAATCATGATCGGGCTTTATTTTTCAATATCAAACCATCGCGTTCTTTGTATACCCCTACTCAAAGTATCAAAAAGTTGCTTGGTGCCATTGGCCCAGGGCTTAATTTTCCTCCTTAGGGCGTGGGATCGAGCCCATGGTATTGCATTTACTATTTTGTTCATTCGTTCTCTTTTTTCTTCTTTCCTCTTTTCAATTTTTTGTTTCTTTTTTCTTTCTTATCCTGGTTTCTTCTTTTCTTTCCTTTTCTTCAATTGTTGCTGTTCTTTTTTTCTTATGAGTTCCTATTGATTTTTTAATTTTTATAAATTTTTTCTTCTGTTTTAAAGTTTACAGTGTTCTGCTAGATTTTTCTTTCTTGTGTTTATTAAGTAGATTTTGTTTTGAGTATCTAAATATGCATGTATAGCAAGTTTTAGTCCTATGTGTCCATTTTTTAGTCAAATCATAACTCCAGAATATGATAATTCATCGAAAATAATTATAAATAAATAATACTATTTTCTTATTGATATTAGTTATATTAGTGAAGTTTTATGCTTTGCTCATCATAATTATTAAATTATTTATTTGATTGATTTGTCAATATAAACCAAAAAGACGAATAATCCGCATCGAAACTTCAAAAGGATCAAGTCAAAGTCCAAAATAATATGACACTTATAACTTTTAAATCTTGGATCTGCCACTATTAACAGACGTAATAGAATAATCCAGACTCATGAAATTTCCACCGAAAGAAGAAGAGGTCCGTCAATGCTGCATCTTCTATCCTCATTCGTTCTTGTCAATTGATAGAGCCACAAAGTTACCATCCTTCTCGTGAATGGAAGGATGGTACGTAATATAGTCCTCGCATAAATTTGGACTATTCCTTTTTCTTCAATTCCTTTATTTCAATTTTCTGGTATAGGCATTTGAATATTTTACTTTTTCCCTAGAAGAAAAACGGAGATCAAACACTCGTCTGAACAGAATCCCCTAAATGTAGAAAATATACCAAGATTTTTCCTCTATGATTTTCTTGGAGAATTTGCAGTTTGGTCCATTGACTCCTTGAGTTATTTGGTTATTGAACAGACTAATGGGGTCCATCTCATTCAAAAACCAAAGTAATAGGCATGTGCCTAAGGAAAATATTTGGCTGAAAATTCTTTTGGTATGGTGGCCAACTTTGTTGAATTTTTTTGGTTTGGTAGCCAACTTTATTGAACTTCTCTGGTTTGGTAGTCAACTTTGTTGAATTGTCAACATTGAAGAAAAAGAAGAAAAAATGTGTGCAAATTGTCAAATATAGTAGGCTTTAGAGAGTGAGGCTTCGGCTATAAAAGGAACGTTTCAGCTCTCATTTCAATACACCAACAAAGAGAGAAAGAAAGAGTTAGGTTTCACAGACAAGGTATAAGAAAATAGTCTGTGAGAAAAATAGAGAGTGAGCGATATTTTAGTGAGGTGGGGAATATCAAAAGAGGGTTATTTCTTTGGGACTATGAGGCGGTACCTCGAGAGTGCCCCCTGTTGTTTACCCCTATTTGCTGTGTAGTTTCCTCTTATGTATTTCTCGTTATCTATATTCTCAGTCATTTCAAATATTATTATATCTTCTGCCTTAATTTTCTTTTAAACCAGTAGGGCCCTGACCTGACCTCGTCACTACTCTACCAAGGTTAGGCTTGGTGCTTACTGGGTACCATTGTGGTGCATACTTCACTCTGCACATCTTTTTGTGCAGATCCAGGTTCTTCCTACCAGGTCAGATACTAGTGAGCTGGACTGTACGTGGAGACTTTAAGATATATCTGCCAGCGTCCAGAACTTGGAATCACCCTCTATTTTTAATATGTTGTTTTTCCTTATTCACCTTAGACTCTAATGTACAGAGACACTTAGTATTTGCTCTTAGTAGCTTGTGACTTATTTCTACCGGGTTTTGGGAGTTGTAATTATTTAAATCTCAGTTTCTATTTATATATCATGTGTTGAGATTTGAGTTTAGTTTGTTATTCAGTTATTCTGCAAATTGTTAGGCTTATCTAGTCTTAGAGACTAGGTGCCATCACCACATCCTACGGAGGGAACTTGGGGTCATGACAAGTTGGTATAAGAGTTATAGGTTCATAAGTGTGATGAATCATAAGCAGGTTTAGTAGAGTCTCACGGATCGGTACGGAGACGTCTGTACTTATCTTCGGGAGGCTATGGAACTGTTTGGAAGAGCTTCATTTCTTTGATTCCTTATCGTGCGAGATTTTGGTTTTGGATTCTAAATTTCTCTATTTCTATTCTCTCACAGATGGTGAGGACACGTATAGCTGGATTAGATGACCAGGCACCCGCGCCCCTGTTGGAGCCGCGAGAGGCCGGGGTCGGGGTAGAGGACGAGGATGTCCACGTGGTGCAGCCAAAGCACCCATACGAGCTGCTGCTGAGGAGCCACCAGTAGCTCTAGTTGGAGGATAGGCACCTGAGGCGCCTATTACTACACCAGCCCTTCAGGAGACTCTAGCCCAGTTCCTAAGCATGTTTAACACCTTGGCTCAGGAAAGATTAATACCCATTTGATCCTGCCACAGCTCAGGCC
>MCJB01050405.1:14144-36249 GCA_002018475.1 Nicotiana obtusifolia
GGGGGGGGGGGGGAGAGCACAGACACCCGCTGCCCGCACCCCAGAGCAACGATTTCAGGTCGACCAAGTTCCAGAGGTCATACTAGTGTAGCCGATAGCCCTAGTTTGGCTCGAGGGTAGGACATCAGTTCTTGAGGTAGAGCAACTTAGGCTCGAGAGGTACAAGAAGTACCACCCTCCTACTTTCAGTGGTTTGGCGTCAGAGGATGCCTAGGGTTTTCTTGAGGAGTGCCATTGTATCCTCCGTACTATGGGTGTTGCAGAGTCTAGTGGGGTTTCTTTCACTATGTTCCATCTTAGAGGAGTGGCCTATCAGTGCTGGCGAGCATACGAGTTGGATTGTCAGGCCGAGACAGCTTCAGTCACTTGGACTCAATTCTCGGATATGTTCTTGAGGGAGTACGTTCCTCAGAGTCTCAGAGATGCATGGCGCGCAGAGTTTGAGCAGTTGCGCCAGGGTTATACGATTGCATCAGTGTATGCAGTTCGGTTCAGTGATTTGACTAGGCATGCACCACCCTTGGTTGCTACAGTTCGAGAGAGGGTCCGTCAATTTATCGAGGGGCTCAACCCCAGTATCAGACTTTAGCATGGCTCGAGAGTTGGAGATGGATATTTCATACCAGCAGGTTGTGGGGATTTCTAGGAGATTGCAGGGTATGCTGACTCGGGAGAGAGAGAGAGGATAGAGAGGCCAATAGGTCTCGAGAGTCTAGCACTTATAGTGGTACTCGTGCCCCAATGACAGCTCGTCATGGTAGGGGCTATGTGAGTCGCCCTGTTCATCCAGCACTTCCAGCAGCCAGAGGTATTTCGGCCCCTCCTAGGCCCCCAAGATCCTTATTATGCACCGCCATTGTCTAGTGTGCCTCCTGCACGAGGTGCTATCAGTGGTTAGTCCAGCCGACCTGGCCTGAGCAGCCACAACAGCCATGCCCTTCGACAGCTTGTTTTGAGTGTGGCGACACTCGCCATATAATGAGGGATTGCCCCAGACTTAGGAGGGCCCCACTTCCACAGACTACTCAAGCACTGCGTGCTCCACCTGGTCCTCAAGCTATGATTACAGCACCAGCAACCACTCCACCTGCTCAGCCAGCTCGAGGTGGAGGTTGGGCAGGTAGAGGTCGCCCTAGAGGGGGAGGCCAGTCCAGATATTATGCTCTTCCGGCTCGTACAGAGGCAATTGCATCCGACTCTGTCATTACATGTATTGTTCTGGTTTGTCATTGAAATGTGTTAGTCTTATTTGATCCAGGCTCCACTTATTCTTATGTGCCATCTATTTTGCTTCGTATTTGGGCGTATCCCGTGATTCTTTGAGTTTTCCCGTTTATGTGTCTACACCTGTGAGAGATTCTATTGTTGTTGATCGTATCTGTCGGTTGTGTTTGGTTGTTCTTAGTGGTTTTGAGACCAGAGCCGATTTATTATTGCTCAGTATGGTAGATTTTGATATTATTTTGGGCATGGACTTGTTGTCGCCCCATTATGCTATTCTTGATTGTCATCCCATGACCGTGACGCTAGTTATGCTAGGATTACCACAGTTAGAGTGGAGAGGTGCCTTAGATTACACTCCCAGCAAAGTTATTTCATTCCTTAAGGTTCAACGAATGGTTGAGAAGGGGTGTGACGCGTATCTAGCTTATGTGAAGTGTTGATACTCCTACCGTTGAGTCAGTTCCGGTAGTGAGGGATTACCCAGATGTATTTCCAGCAGATCTTCCGGGCATGCCGGCCAACATGGATATTTACTTCGGTATTGATTTATTGTCGGTCACTCAGCCAATCTCTATTCCTCCATATCGTATGGCTCTACCTGAGTTTGAAGGAGTTGAAGGAGTAGTTACAGGAGTTGTGATAAGGGCTTCATTCGGCCTAGTGTGTCACCTTGGGGTGCTCTGGTCTTGTTTGTAAGGATAGTTCTATGCGTATGTGCATTGATTATCTCCAGTTAAACAAAGTTACGGTGAAGAACAGGCATCCGTTGCCTCGTATTAATGACCTATTTGATCAATTACACGGTGCCAGAGTGTTTTACAAGATTAAAGCTATCATCAGTTGAAGATTCGGGAGCCAGACATCCCAAAGACCGCTTTTAGGACTCGGTATGGTCACTACGAGTTCCTTGTGATGTCATTTGGGCTTACTAACGGCCCATCAACATTCGTGAACTTGATGCACATTGTATTCCGACCCTATCTTGACTCAATCATCATTGTGTTTATTGACGATATTCTGGTGTATTCTTGGAGTCGGGAGGATCATGAGTAGCACCTTGGGACTGTGCTTCAGACCTTGAGAGAAAAGAAGTTGTGTGCAAAAATTTGATGTGTGAATTCTGGCTAGATTCAGTGGCATTTTTGGGTCATGTAGTATCGAGTAGGGGGATCAAGGTAGATCCGAAGAAGATTGAAGTAGTGAAAAGTTGGCCTAGACCATCCTCAGCTACGGAGATCCAGAGTTTTCTTGGCTTGGCGGGGTGTTACCGTCGATTTATAGAGACTTCTCGTCTATTGTAGCACATATGACCAGATTGACCTAGAAAGGTGCTCCGCTCAAGTGGACCGAGGATTGTGAGGAGAGCTTTCAAAAGCTCAAGACTGCCTTGACTACAACCCAGGTGTTAGTGTTGCCTACTGGTTAGGGTTCCTATACGGTATATTGTCATGTGTCACACATTGATCTCATCATAGTGTTAATGCAGGACGGTAGGTTGATTGCCTACGCGTTTAGATAGCCGAAGGTACATGAGAAGAATTATCCTGTCCATGACCTTGAGTTAGCAGCTATTGTTCACGCCTTGAAGATCTGGCGACACTATTTATGCGGTGTCCCTTGTAAGATCTACACCGATCACCGGAGTTTGCAGCATCTGTTCAAACAGAAGGATCTTAATTTGCGTCAGCGGAGGCGGTTGGAGATGCTTAAGGATTTTGATATCACTATTCTATACCATCCTAGGAAGGCCAATGTGGTGGCCGATGCCTTGAGTCATCGGGCGGAGAGTTTGGGCAGCTTAGCATATCTGTCAGCAGCAGAGAAGCCATTGGCGTTGGGTGTTCAGGCTTTGGCCAACCAGTTTGTTAGATTGGATATTTCTTAGCCTAGTCGAGTTTTGGCTTGTGTGGCCTCTCAGTCTTCTCTTTATGATCGTATCAGGGAGCGTCAGCATAACGACCCCCATCTACTTGTCCTTAAGGACACAGTTCAGCACGGTGATGCTAAGGAGATCACTATTGGGGATGATGGTGCATTGAGAATGCAGGGCAGGCTATGTGTGCCCAATGTAGATGGGTTGTATGAGTTGATTCTCCAGGAGGCTCACACTTCGCGATACTCCATTCATCCAGGTGCCGGGAAGATGTATCAGGACTTGAGACAGCATTACTGGTGGAGGAGAATGAAGAAGGACATAGTAGAGTATGTAGCTTGGTGCCTAAATTACCAGCAGGTAAAGTATGAATGTCAGCGGCCAGGTGGATTGCTTCAGAAGCTAGAGATTCCGGAGTGGAAATGGGAGAGAATCACTATGAATTTCGTTGTTGGGCTTCCACAAACTCAGAAGAAGTTTGATGCAGTTTGGGTGGTTGTGGATAGGCTGACCAAGTCAGCTCATTTCATTCCAGTGATGACTGCTTATTCTTCAGAGCAGTTGGCTCGAGTTTATATCCGCGAGATTGTCAGGCTTCATGGCATGCCAGTATCTATCATCTCTGACCGGGGTACGTCATTTACATCGCGGTTCTAAAGGGCCGTACAACATGAGTTGGATACTCGGGTTGAGTTGAGCATATCATTTCACCCTCAAACGGACGGACAGTCCGAGCGCACTATTCAGATACTAGAGGATTTGCTCCGTGCATGTGTGATGGAGTTTGGGGGGTTCTTGGGATCAGTTCTTGCCACTTGCAGAATTTGCCTACAACAACAGTTATCGGTCGAGCATACAGATGGCATCGTTTATTGGTATCAGAGCCATGTTGGCAGTAAAATCATTTTGTATGAGCAGCTAAATCAATCTTACTGTCTGGGGCATGAATAAATTATAGTTAATAATGTTATAATGCTGAAATTTATAAACGTTTATATCTAATTATTGACTGTCCATGATTATCTAGTTCTAATCTTAATTTCTAGTAATGTGTGAGGCATTCATCTCTCTCTATGTATGTGAGGTAACCGATTAATATCCGGTTTCGACGTTGGCCAGCCCGATGAACAGGTCAATATGCCAAGAGGCAGGCTCTTAGACCTTATGGTGGTCCGTCACCAAGATAATTCTAGAGAGAGAAAGATGTAAGGCCATGAGAACTTCTAGGAAACACTTAAGACCATAGATAATCTTAAACTAGTCACGCTTAGATATCTGCATATATATATATATATCTTTTTTGTGTTATACATCGTTTATCTATTCTTCTAAATCATGCACCTAGACAGTATACTTTTCCAAAATGTATTCAAATCAAAACATTTTGAACTGTATAAATCTATCTTCTCAGGCAACTAAGATTGCTAAACTTGAAAATGACCTTCAAAACTGGAGTATTCCAGAAGAACCTTTTAAAAGTATTTACCAATTAGGTAATTTTAGCTTCATCAAGAGGCACAATATCAAGACTTGTGAGTTTACAACCGCTATCAATAACTCTTTAGAAGTTATTAAGTTGTTAAATGAACTGGATATAAATAGGCATAGAAACCAGTTTAACTACCTGCATATAGGTTTAGTTCAAGTAGCGGTCAACCCTTCATTTCGAAAGAGTCTAGACGTCCCTATATGTGTCCTCCTCAGAGATGACCGTCTTTTGAACTTTGACAATTCACTCCTAGGCATCCTTAAAAGTAACCTCGCCGATGATCCGGTATACTTCAATTGCTATCCTAATTTCTCAGTTGACATCAATGACCCCAACGTTATGGATGCCTTGACACTTAATGTCAAAACCAAGAATATGAATAGCAAAATCGATACCCGTGAGATAGCCGTTATCTACAGGGTATTGTAACTACTACCTTAGCCCCTAAGGCTAAAATAGAAAATGCTAAAGGCGTGATCATGCTCATGGAAGCAAATCATGAGCATAGCACCATCGTTGTGCCTAGACTTCTCAGCTGGAACGATATACTCTCCAGTAATAAATGGCACTTTGATGCTATAACACAACCACTCTGCTCTCATTCAGAAAAATTGCAAATCGAAAGGGTAATCCAATTCCCTGACGGATCTATAGATCTCAAATTTCTTGAAAATTCTATAGGAAGAACCTCTTCGGTCAGAAGAACGGCTTCGACGAGAGCCTCGACTTCGAAACCCCAGGAAGAAGAAGTCGAAGCAGAAGACTCCCCTTCACCTTCTAATGACAAGGGTAAAGTCAAGTGGGTAGACATCTCTGGAGAAATTCCCAAGGTTTACTACCAGACCAACTCCTTCTCCGCCCCTACTACTAGTAAAATGGAGCCTCCTCCTAAAAAGGATTCTCTCTTATGATTAGGTTTAAAGAACCTTTTACTCCTGATCCTAAAATCCTCAAAGATCTATGGATGCATCCTGATAACCAAATCAAGCGAAGTTGGTATATCAATACATGCTCTCTTCAGCAAAGAGAATCTTTTAGAAACCTCTGGATGTCAGATATGTCTAGAATAATATGTGAAACTGAGTTCTTCAAATGGTTCAAATTATCAGGCCAACTCGATAGTCAAAAGGACTCCCTTAAAGTCCTTATCAAGAAATGGTATACCACTAATAATGAAGTTATCGAATCCTCCTCTCCACCTTTTGAAGGAATCAAAGTCCCCATTGGAAACTTAGTTATATCCGCTGCTGCTTTTAAGAAAAAGAGTGAAAAACCTGTAGCCATTACCACCAATGAAGACTTAGATAGAGTCATTCAGCAAGTAAACTATTCCAATCAACTTCTTCATGTGGTCTCAAAACAAATTGAAGAAGCCCAAGATAGGACCATATTCAAAACTCAGCCTACTGTCTCTAAAACGGTATGAATCATTCTACCGAATCCAACCCAATCTTTAAGATGACAGAATTCTCTAGAGACAAATTCCCAAAGCTTAGGGAAAACTTTGAGATCTCTGAAAAAATTATTGATAAGATCAATAAAAAACTCTCTAAATTAAGTATCACTGAGAAAAGTCCTTCCAAAGACAAAGGTATCAAAACTATCCAAGAAGATAGCAACAATCTTTAGAAACTTTCCAATGATCAGTACCACAGCCAAAAAAACTATTATAAACGTCCCTCTTTTCCAGACGTCCAATACGAAGAGAATATCTTCTTATCTACGTCCTCCCATGAAGGAAGAAGCATCACCGAATGGAATATCGATTCTCTAACAAAACATCAAATCTACAATAAACTCCATGAAATGGGAGTTTCTATTACCACTTATAAAATTAGAGGATCTTCTGATAGAGAAGCATCTACTATGATAGTTGCAGGATTTACCGGCATGCTAAGACATTAGTGGGATAATTATATCATCGAAGATATCAAGCAAGCCAGCTATAATGCTACTGCAGTTGATGTAGCAGTAAAAAACAAAGCATCCTCTGATTCAACTCAAGTCATCAAAGAAGATGCTTGCGCCACTCTCCTCTATAACATAGCAAAACATTTTATCGGAGAACCCCAGATCATTCAAGATAGGAGCCTTCAAATCCTTATCAATCTATCGTTCCCAACATTAGAAGATTTTAAATGGTACAAAGATTCCTTCATTACCAAAGTCATGATTCATCCTGACTTCAACAACGACTTCCGGAAAGAACGTTTCATTAGTGGTCTTCCTCCTCTCTTTGCAAAAAAAAAAGTTAGAGCCAAAATTCGAGATAGATGTGATGGTAAAATTCCTTATCATCAAATGACTTACGGAGATATTATTAGTCTCATCAATGTTATTGGATTAGAACTTTGCACTGACATTAAGCTGAAAGAATAGCTTAAGAAAGATAGATCTTCCTCTAGAAGAGAACTAGACAGCTTTTATCAAGATTTCGGCTTCTCTAGAGTCTCAACACCTTCTTCATTATCTCGCAAAAGAGATAAAAAACCAAGTTCTTCTAGAAAGATCCATCGCAGCAAGTTCAGAAGAAATTTTGAAAAACCACATAAGAAAAAATCCTATCGTCTTCCAGTACAGAGGTTTGTTGGGATTTTGGAAGACCCGGGCACAGAGCAAGTGCCTGCAAATCCATTAATAAGACAAAGAGGATTAATCTTCTTGAAATCAGAAAAGAAGCTAAAGATAAGCTTTTCTCCATTCTAGAAAAAGGAACTTTTGATCAGTCTCCTACTTTTGAAGACTTTAGCGATAACGAGGATATCAACGTTGCTTATGATTCTAACTCTAGTCAATCTGGGCAAGAATGCCAATGCACCGGAGCCTTTTGCAGCTGTGAACTCGTCTCTCCAAGAATAAGGGTCTTAACCAATGACTCCAAAGAAACCCTTTTTGATGTGATCCAACACATCTATGACGAAGAGTCTAGGAACAAATATCTTCTAGAACTCAAAAAACTCATTCTTCATCATCAAGATGAAACCTAAATCTAAGGTTATTGAGCCTTTTTCAATGAAGCAAATCATGGCCAGATTCGAAAAAACCCCCGAGCCTTCTATCATTGATCTAAATCAAGAAATCTCTACTCTCAAGAAGGAGATAAAAGAGATTAAATCTAGACTTAATAAGATTGAAGTCGATGCCCTTACTGAGCAGATTTTCAAGAAAATCGATGATGAAAAATCTGAAGACTCTAATTCTCCCTTTGAGGAACTTAACAACGATCACCCTCTTGAGCCTTCTCATACTAAGGAATTCGCCTCTACCTCGGAAACACCAGGTCTTTCAGTTGTCACTTCGGTAAGACCTCAGAGTCATCATATTCCTGTTAAAATTGTTATTAACAAAAATTTTGCTTTAAACAAAGTTGCTCTTTTGGATAGTGGTGCAGATCGTAACTGCATAATTAAGGGCTTAGTCCCTACCAAATTTTTGGAAAAAAGCACCACTAAGCTTTACTCCGCGACGGGTGAACTTTTAAAAAATAATTATAAGCTTTCTAAAGCTCATATTTGTAATAATGGCATCTGTTTTACCAATGATTTCGTTATTCTTGAAGATATCAATGAAGATATTCCTCGGAATTCCTTTCATCACACAAATAAATTCTTTTACTACGGGTATAGAAGGAATTTCCGCAATAATTTTAGGAAAAGAATTATCTTTCCCATTTATAAATACCCTTTCCCAAGAAGAAAGTAATTTTATTACTGACAAAACTATTTTCAGAATAAATAGACTTTCTCAGCATATCGCCTTTTTTAAAAAGGATGTCAAAATTATGAAAAAGGAGAAAATCTTAAAAACCCCAGAGATGGCTACTAAAATACCCACTCTTCAAGATCTTTTTGAAAAAGAGATTTGCTCCGATTTTCCTAACACCTTCTGGCAAAGAAAAAAGCATATAGTTGAGCTTCCATATATTAAAGGTTTCAATGAACTAGGCATCACTACTTAAATGATACCTATTCAAATGAACCATGCTATAATGGAAACCTGTAAAAAGGAGATTTCTAATCTCCTAAAAAATGGTATCATTCGCCCCTCTAAGTCACCTTGGAGTTGTTAAGCATTTTATGTAAACAACAGTGCAGAAAAGGAAAGAGGAGCTCCCGGACTAGTTATCAATTACAAGCCGTTAAATACAGTTTTAAAATGGATTAGGTACCCGATACCTAATAAAAGAGATCTTCTCAAAAGAACTTACGAAGCCAACATCTATAGTAAGCTCGATATGAAATCTCGTTTCTGGCAAATTCAGATTGCCGATAAAGACAGATACAAAACAACCTTCAATGTGCCTTTTGGTCAATATGAATGGAATGTCATGCCGTTCGATCTCAAGAACGCCCCTTCCGAGTTCCAAAACATTATCAACTCATTATTTAACAATTACAGTTATATGTCTATAGTCTATATAGACGATGTGTTAGTATTTTCTGAGGATATAGATTCTTATTTTAAACACCTTTACACCTTCTTTAAGATTGTTAAATCTAATGGCCTCGTTGTTAGTGCTAAAAAGATTAAACTCTTTCAGAGTGCTATCAGGTTCTTAGGTCATGATTTGCATCAAGGTACTTACAAACCTATTTGCAGAGCCATAAAGTTCTCCTCTAAGTTTTTCAATGAAATCCTTGATAAAACCCAGCTTCAGAGGTTCTTAGGAAGTCTTAATTATGTTGCTGATTTCATGAACAACTTGTTAGATTTACATGAGGAATCATGAATTTCGCTAAAAAAATTACAGTATTGTTAAAAGGAAATACTTTCTATACTCCTATGTATTACAAAATTTCAAGACGACTTAGTTAATAAGGACTTCTAACTAAGAGTAGATTGTAAATCTGCAAAAGAGATTTTACAAAAGGATGTTAATAATCTTGTTTCAAAATAAATATTTTCTAGATGGCAAGCTCTTCTATCCACCTTCCATTTTGAAATCGAATTTATTAAAGGCGAAGCTAACTCTCTTCTAGACTTCTTAACCAGAGAATTCTTACATGGGAAACATGAGGCCATCAACCAGGCCTAACTCTCCCTTCAAAGAAGACAAATCAGAGAAGAAGGTATCTTCTTCAAATCACCCATTCTCTTCCTTAAAAGGTATAAACCAATTACGACCCTCTTTTCCACCTAAGCAGCAGGCTCAGGCATCGTCATCATCCAATACGGTGAATACAATCATCAGTAATAAATTTACAGCTGTTGCAGAGTTCCCAAAATTAAAAGGGCCCAAACTTCTAACGAATAAAGGAACAACACAAGAAAACTCAATCGGAGGTCTCAGAACTTCCACAAAGCAAAGCTATGAAATGAAGACTCTAGAGTCTTTTGCTCAAGCAGTGAACCCAAAGATCATCCAGAATGATCAAAATTTTCAAAAAACACCTCTTCCAACCAAAGAAGAATTCAATTATATTACTACACAGGTAGTGCCATTATTAGCCCTCAACAAAGAGTATGAAGGCTACCAACCAAAATATTTAGTAAAAGCATACTATACCAATAACAATTACGTGGATGTTAAAAATTCACTCGAAACCAGGTTTTACTGTGAAGCCATTTTGGTAGACACTGATTCTATCGAAGTAGAACATGACTACGACGAGAAGAATCCGGAATTCATCCAATACTTCAGAGTAGTTCTCAAGAGAATACTCCGCCCATTCAATTGGCCTGTAGATCATCTGCAGACCCCTATTAGGTTATTTATGAACCACAAGCCCCAGACATATAGCTAGTACGACTATAAAGACGCTTGGTTTAACTTCATGTATGTAAGACCAGGACATACATGGTTCGTAAAGTACAGCCCAAAGCTATTAAATGTTGTTATTCCTAGATGGTTCTACAAATAGGGAAATGACCCTTGGTAAAGTAGAGGTTCAAAGAATCAGAATTACTTTTCCCAAAGGACACTCACTATTCCTAAAAGGAATCTTACAAAGTCTGTGTTATCAACAGATAAAATCACCAGAGGGACCTATCATCTCACTATCCGCTAAGGACTGTCTACCAACTAAAATTGTCGATAAGATCCTAACCTTACACTTGTACACTATAGATGTACCCAACTCCTCTTAGGTGTCCAATTAAGACTCCCTCCCCCAAATTGTAAGAGGAATTAGAAGCTTTCTAAAGAACTTTCAGACCTCTCTCCCCTTTTTCAGCCTTCTCTTTATGCTTCTGCCCCTGTATATTTCAATGTATTTACAATAAATCTGTAAGTTTACCCAAAAGTTTTTCTTCTTTTAACTTTTTAAATTATATTATCTACGATCCGTTTATTGGTATCAGAGAAGCCCAAGATAAGACCATATTCAAAACTCAACCTGCTATCTCTAAAACTAGTTTAAATCATTCTACTGAATCCAACCTAATCTTTAAGATGACAGAATTCTCTAGAGACAAATTCCTAAAGCTTAGTGAAAACTTTGAGATCTCTGGAAATATTATTGATAAGGTCAACGAAAAGGTCTCTAAATTCAGTATCACTGAGAAAAGTCCTTCCAAAGACAAAGGTATCAACACTATCCAAGAAGATACCAATAATCTTCATAAACTTTCCAATAATCAGTACCACAACTGAAAAACTATTAAATGTCACTCTTTTCTAGACGTCCAATACGAAGAGAATATTTTCTTATCTACTTCGTCTCATGAAGGAAGAAGCATCACCGAATGGAACATTGATGTTCGAGCAGAACAGATCATAGATTTATCTAAAAAGTAAAAAGAAGCTTTCAGGAAAACTTACAGATTTATTATAAATACATTGAAAGATATAGGGGCAAAAGCATAAAGAGAAGGCTGAAAAAGGGGAGAGAGGTCTGAAATTTCTTCGAAAATTTTATGATGCCTTTTACAGTTTGGGGGAGGGAGTCTTAAATAGACACCTAAGAGGAGTTGGGTACATCTATAGTGTACAAGTGTAAGGTTAGGATCTTGCCGACATTTTTAGTTGGTAGACATTCCTTAGTTGATAGTGAGGTGGTAGGTCCTTCTGGTGATTTTATCTGTTCATAACACAGACTTTATAATATTCCTTTTAGGAATAGTGAGTGTCATTTTGGAAAAGTAATTTCGGTTCTTTGAATCTCTACTTTTCATGGGTCATTTCCCTGTTCATAATAGGCATCTTGATAGGCCTGTGCTAATCCTTTTCGGTTGCACATGTCACCGTTGTCATTATCGCTGGATGAGTTGGCTTCTTCAATCATTTGGGTGAGTTCTTAGTGGTCATAGTCGCCCATATATGCCATGGCATGAGCTAGCTCTACTCTTAGCTGTGCCCTGGACTTGATTGGTGTTGCAACTTCTTTTACTTTAGGAGACACCTTTGTATTTGGATGAGGACTAGGCACCCATCCTTTGATTCCTATCTCTTTGGATCAGTACTTGATACGTTCGATCTCTGCTATAACAAAGTCCCAGCTAATAATATAAGCGATTCTTTTTTTTTTTTTATAAAGTATTTACACATTTGGATGTGTTCTGGTAGGGAAGTAATTTCTTCGTGTGTTTGAAACGTCTCAAATCTGCTTAAAAACTGACTTGGGAGTATCTGCTTCTGTCCTCCAAAATAGTTCCACCATTCGTAGAACCATCTAGGAATAACAACATTTAATAGCTCTGGGCTGTACTTTACGAACCAAATATGTCATGATCTTACATACATGAAGTTAAACGATGCGTCTTTGTAGTCGTACCAGCTATATGTCTGTGGCTTGGGGTTCATAGATAACCTAATTGGGGTCTGCAGATAATCTACAGGCCAATTAAATGGGCAAAGTATTCTCTTGAGAGCTACTCTGGAGTATCGGATGAATTTCGAATTCTTCTCGTCATAGTCATGTTCTAGTTCGATAGAATCAGTGTCTACCAAAATGGCTTCACAGTAAAACCTGGTTTCGAGTGAATTTTTAACATCCACGTAATTGTTATTGGTATAGTATGCTTTTACTAAATATTTTGGTTGGTAGCCTTCATACTCTTTGTTGAGGACTAATAATGGCACTACTTGTGTAGTAATATAATTGAATTCTTCTTTGGTTGGAAGGGGTATTTTTTGAAATTTTTTTGATCATTCTGGATGATCTTTGGGTTCACTGCTTGAGCAAAAGACTCTGGAGTCTTCATTTCATAGCTTTGCTTTGTGGAAGTTCTGAGTTTTGCTGGGTTGTTCCTTTATTCGTTAGAAGTTTGGGCCCTTTTAATTTTGGGAACTCTGCAAGAGCTGTAAATTTATTACTGATGATTGTATTTACCGTATTGGATGATGACGATACCTGAGCCTGCTGCTTAGGTGGAAAAGAGGGTCGTAATTGGTTTATACCTTTTAAGGAAGAGAATGGGTGATTTGAAGAAGATACCTTCTTCTCTGATCTATCTCCTTTCAAGGGAGAGTTAGGCATGGTTGAGGGCCTCATGTTTCCCATGTAAGAATTCTCTGGTTAAGAAGTCTAGAAGAGAGTTAGCTTCGCCTTTAATAAATTCGATTTCAAAATGGAAGCTAGATAGAAGAGCTTGCCATCTAGCAAATATTTGTTTTGAAACAAGATTTTTAGCATCCTTTTGTAAGATCTCTTTTGCAGATTTGCAATCTACTCTTAGTAAGAAGTCCTTATTAATTACGCCATCTTGAAATTTTGTAATACATAGTACTGTAGAAAGTATTTCCTTTTTAAAAATACTATAATTTTTTTGAGCGGAATTCCAGATTCCTCATGTAAATCTAAGAAGCTGTTCATGAGACTCAGGGGTCTCACGTTGTTTAAGGATTCCTCCATAACCTAGGTCCGAAGCATCAGTTTCTACAATCATAGAGGCTTTTGGATTAGGGATTCCAAAACATGGTAGGTTTTGAATCATGCTTTTGATTTGGACAAGAGCTTTAGTTTGTTCATCTTTCCAAGGGACATGATTTTTCTTAAGCCTTTTGTAGAGGGGTTCACAGACCTGCCTAATATGGAGAAAGAAATAAGAAACATTATTAGGACTTCCTAAGAACCTCTGAAGCTGGGTTTTATCAAGGATTTCATCAGGAAACTTAGAGGAGAACTCTATGGCTCTGCAAATTGGTTTGTAAATACCTTGATGCAAATCATGACCTAAGAACCTGGTAGCAGTTTGAAAGAGTTTAATATTTTTAGCACTAACAATGAGGCCATTAGTTTTAACAATCTTAAAGAAGGTGTAAAGGTGTTTAAAATAAGAATCTATATCCTCAGAAAATACTAACACATCGTCTATACAGACTATAAACATATAACTGTAATTGTTAAATATTGAGTTGATAATGTTTTGGAACTCGGAAGGGGCGTTCTTGAGACCGAACGGCATGACATTTCATTCATATTGGCCAAAAGACACATTGAAGGTAGTTATCGGCAATCTGAATTTGCCAGAAACGAGATTTCATATCGAGCTTACTATAGATGTTGGCTTCGTAAGTTCTTTTGAGAAGATCTATTTTATTAGGTATCAGGTACCTAATCCATTTTAAAGTTGTACTTAACGGCTTGTAATTGATAACTACTCTGGGAGCTCCTCTTTCCTTTTCTGCATTGTTGTTTACATAAAATGCTGAACAACTCCAAGGTGACTTAGAGGGGCGAATGATACCATTTTTTAGGAGATTAGAAATCTCCTGTTTATAGGTTTCCATTATAGTATGGTTCATTTGAATAGGTATCATTTAAGTAGTGATGCCTTGTTCATTGAAACCTTTAATATATGGAAGCTCAACTATATGCCTTTTTCTTTGCCAAAAGGTGTTAGGAAAATCGGAGCAAATCTCTTGTTCAAAAAGATCTTGAAGAGTGGGTATTTTAGTAGCCATCTCCGGGGTTTTTAAGATTTTCTCCTTTTTATAATTTTGACTTCCTTTATAAAAAAAGGTCATATGCTAAGAAAGTCTATTTATTCTGAAAATAGTTTTGTCAGTAATAAAATTACTTTCTTCTTGGGAAAGGGTTTTTATAAATGGGAAAGATAATTCTTTTCCTAAAATTGTTGTGGAGATTCCTTCTAAACCCGTAGTAAAAGATTTTATTTATGTGATGAAAGGAATTCCGAGGATAATATCTTCATTGATATCTTCAGTAATAACGAACTCATTGGTAAAACAGATGCATTATTACAAATATGAGCTTTATAAAGCTTATAATTAATTTTTAGAAGTTCACCCGTCGCAGAGTAAAGCTTAGTGGTGCTTTTTTCCAAATTTTTTTTAGGGACTAAGCCCTTAATTATGCAGTTATGATCTGCACCACTATCCAAAAGAGCAACTTTGTTTAAAGCAAAGTTTTTGTTAATAGAATTTTAACAGGAATATGATGACTATGAGGTCTTACCGAAGTGACAATTGAAAGACCTGGTGTTTCCGAGGTAGAGGCGAATTCCTTAGTATGAGAAGGCTCAAGAGGGTGATCATTGTTAAGTTCCTCAAAGGGAGAATTAAGGTCTTCAGATTTTTCATCATCGGTTTTCTTGAAAATCTGCTCAGTAAGGGCATCGACTTCAATCTTATTGAGTCTAGATTTAATCTCTTTTATCTCCTTCTTGAGAGTAGAGATTTCTTTATTTAGATCAAAGATAGAAGGCTCGGGGGTTTTTTCGAATCTGGCCATGATTTGCTTTATGGAAAAAGGCTCAGTAACCTTAGATTTAGGTTTCTCATCTTGATGATGAAGAATGAGTTTTTTGAGTTCTAGAAGATATTTGTTCCTAGACTCTTCATCATTGATGTGTTGGATCACATAAAAAATGGCTTCTTTAGAGTCATTGGTTAAGACCTTGATTCTTAGAGAGACAAGTTCACAACTGCAAAAGGCTCCGGTGCATTGGCGTTCTTGCCCAGATTGACTAGAGTCAGAATCATAAGCGACGTTGATATCCTCGTTATTGCTAAAGTCTTCAGAAGTAGGAGACTGATCAGAAGTTCCTTTTTCTAGAATGGAGTAAAGCTTATCTTTAGCTTCTTTGCTGATTTCAAGAAGATTAATCTTCTTCGTCTTATTGCTGGATTTGCAGGCACTTGCTCTGTGCCCGGGTCTTCCAAAATCCCAACAAACCTCTGTACTGGAAGACGAAAGGATTTTTTTCTTATGTGGTTTTTCAGAATTTCTTCTGAACTTGCTGCGATGGATCTTTCTAGAAGAACTTGGTTTTTTATCTCTTTTGCGAGATAAAGAAGAAGGTGCTGAGACTTTAGAGAAGCCGAAATCTTGATAAAAGTTGTCTAGTTCTCTTCTAGAGGAAGATCTATCTTTCTTAAGCTATTCTTTCAGCTTAATGTCAGTGCAAAGTTCTAATCCTAGATGAGACTAATAATATCTCCGTAAGTCATTTGATGATAAGGAATTTTACCATCACATCTATCTCGAATTTTGGCTCTAACCTTTTTTTTGCAAAGAGAGGAGGAAGACCACTAATGAAATGTTCTTTCCAGAAGTCGTTGTTGAAGTCAGGATGAATCATGACTTTGGTAATGAAGGAATCTTTGTACCATTTAAAATCTTCTAATGTTGGGCACGATAGATTGATAAGGATTTGAAGGCTCCTATCTTGAAAGATCTGGGGTTCTCTGATAAAATGTTTTGCTATGTTATAGAGGAGAGTGGCGCAAGCATCTTCTTTGATGACTTGAGTTGAGTCAGAGGATGCTTTGTTTTTTACTGCTACGTCAACTGCAGTAGGATTATAGCTGGCTTGCTTGATATCTTCGGTGATATAATTATACCACTAATGTCTTAGCATGCTGGTAAATCCTGCAACTATCATAGTAGATGCTTCTCTATCAGAAGATCCTCTGATTTTATAAGCGGTAATTAAGACTCCCATATCATGGAGTTTATTGTAGATTTGATGTTCTGTTAGAGCATCGATATTCCATTCGGTGATGCTTCTTCTTTCATGAGAGGACGTAGATAAGAAGATATTCTCTTCGTATTGGATGTCTGGAAAATAGGGACGTTTATAATAGTTTTCGGTTGTTGTACCGATTATTGGAAAGTTTCTGAAGATTGTTGGTATCTTCTTGGATAGTTTTGATACCTTTGTCTTTGGAAGGACTTTTCTCAGTGACACTAAATTTAGAGAGTTTTTTGTTGATCTCATCAATAATGTTTTCAGAGATCTCAAAGTTTTCACTACGCTTTGGGAATTTATCTCTAGAGAATTCTGTCATCTTAAAGATTGGATTGGATTCGGTAGAATGATTTATACTGGTTTTAGAGGCAGTAAGTTGAGTTTTGAATATGGTCCTATCTTGGGCTTCTCTGATACCAATAAAGGGATCGTAGATAATATAATCTTAATAGTAAAAAGAAGAAAAACTTTCAGGAAAACTTACAGATTTATTGTAAATACATTGAAAGATACAAGGGCGGAAGCATAAAGAGAAGGTTGAAAAAGGAGAGAGAGGTCTGAAAATTCTTCAAAAATTTTATGATGCCTCTTACAATTTGGGGGAGGGAGTCTTAAATAGACACCTAAGAGGAGTTGGGTACATCTATAGTGTACAAGTGTAAGGTAAGGATCTTGCCGACATTTTTAGTTGGTAGACAGTCCTTAGTGGATAGTGAGATGGTAGGTCCCTCTGGTGATTTTATCTTTTTATAACACAATCTTTATAAGATTCCTTTTAGGAATAGTGAGTTTCCTTTGGGAAATGTAGTTCCGGTTCTTTGAACCTCTACTTTTTCAAGGGTCGTTTCCCTATTCATAATAGGCATATTGATAGGCCTGTGCTAATCCTTTTGGGTTGCACATGTCTCCGTTGTCATTCTCGCTGGATGAGTTGGATTCTTCAATCATTTGGGTGAGTTCTTGGTTGGTATAGTCGCGCATATGTGCCATGGCGTGAGCTAGCTCTACTCTTAGCTGTGCTCTTCAATGTGCCTTTTGGCCAATATGAATGGAAATTTCATGCCGTTCGGTCTCAAGAACGCTCCTTCCTAGTTCCAAAACATTATCAACTCAATATTTAACAATTACAGTTATATGTCTATAGTCTATATAGACGATGTGTTCGTATTTTCTGAGGATATAGATTCTCATTTTAAGCACCTTAATACCTTCATTAAGATTGTTAAAACTAATGGCCTCATTGTTAATGCTAAAAAGATTAAACTCTTTCAGATTGCTATCAGGTTATTAGGTCATGATTTGCATCAAGGTACTTACAAACCTATTTTCAGAGCCATAGAAATCTCCTCTAAGTTTCCCGATGAAATCCGTGGTAAAATCCAACTTCAGAGGTTCTTAGAAAGTCTTAATTATGTTGCTGATTTCATTCTGCATATTAGGCAGGTCTGTGAACCCCTATAAAAAAGGCTTAAGAAAAATACTGTCCCTTGGAAAGATAAATAGACTAAAGTTGTTGTCCAAATCAAATCAGGGCACAACTAAATTTGCTCAATTTTGGTATCAGAGCCATGTTGGCAGTAAAATCATTTAGCATGAGCAGCTAAATCAATCTTACTGTCTAGGGCACGAATAAATTATAGTGAATAATGTTATAATGCTTAAATTTATAAATGTCTATATCTAATTATTGACTGTCCATGATTTTCTAGTTTTTATCTTAATTTCTAGTAATGTCTGAGGCATTCATCTCTCTCTATGTATGTGAGTTAACTGATTAATATCCGATTCCGACGTTGGTCAGCCCGATGAACATGTCAATATGCCAAGAGGTAGGCGCTTAGACCTTATGGTGGTCCCGTCGCCAAGATAATTCTAGGGAGAGAAAGATGTAAGTCTTCATTGGTGGTAATGGCTGCAGGTTTTTCACTCTTTTTCTTAAAAGGAGCGGCGGTTATAACTACGTTTTCAATGGGGATATTGATTCCTTCAAGAGGTAGAATGGAGGATTCGATAACCTCGTTATTAGTGGTATACCATTTCTTGATAAGGACTTTAAGGGAGTCCTTTTGACTATCGAGTTTGCCTAATAATTCGGACCATTTGAAGAACTTAGTTTCATATTTTATTCTAGACATATCTGATATCCAGAGGTTTCTAAAAGATTCTCTTTACTGAAGAGAGTATGTATTGATATACCAACTTTGCTTCATCCATAGATCCTTGAGGATTTTAGAATCAGGAATAAAAGGTTCTTTACACCTAATCATAAGAAAAGAATCCTTTTTAAGAGGAGGCTCTATTTCACTAGCAGTAGGACTACCGGAGAAGGAGTTGGTCTGGTAGTAAACCTTGGGGATTTCTCCAGAGATGTCTACCTCCTTGACTTTACCCTTGTCATTAGAAGGTGAAGGGGAGTCTTCTGCTTCGACTTCTTCTTCCTGGGGTTTCGACCACATGTTAAAAGTCTTCTCTATTTTCCTAAAATCCTTGCCCAGTCAAATAGGTTCACATAAATTGAAACAGAGGAAGTACTAATTAAAGAGATTTTAGATTGTTTTACCCGTATTTATGTATTAAGATATGATCTTTCTTTATTGAATATTTACTCTATTTATGTGCTATCTCCTTTTTCAAGAACAATTACTATTAAGGGTAAAATGGAAAAATACACATTATGGCCGGATTTTTATCCGTCTGAGTGTTGCTGGAATTTTGCCTTCACATTTGCGATGTAGGTCCCGCGTTCGGCGAGGCTTTGGAGTCTTAGGCTACGCGTTCGCGTAGAAGAGCGGCCAGTGAGGCATCAGGCTTTAAGCCTACGCGTTTGCGAGTGAGGCTCCGCATTCGCGGAGGCCTGGGGGCAGTGTGCATTGCGTTCACGGGAGGGCTCTTGAGTTTGCGTAAGAGGATTTTGGGCCATTATGTTTTTGTGTTTCGGCCAACACGAGGAAGCTTCCGCGTTTGCGAAGAAGGTAGCTCCTAGGCAGAACTTAAAATCCCAAAATCGAGGGTTTGATTGATTGGGGGAAACTGGAAGAAAGTTCTTAGACCAAATTTTGAGGTTTTGATTGAGATTTTAGTATCGGATTTGAGTAATTTTGGTATGGGTGAACTTGAGGTTGCATAGGTGTTCATATTTTGTGACTTTTACCCGATTCCGAGACATGGCCCAGGTCAACTTTTTGGGGCAAATTTCTAATTTCTTGCTAAAGTCTTGATTTCATTAATTACATGTCGCGACCCAAAATCCCAACCCGGTCGTGATGGCGCCTCTCATGAAGACAAGGCCAGCCGATTCAAACCAAACTTCATTTAAACGGTTAACAATACAAAAATAATTTAAGTACGGTTTAATAACAGTAATTTGCAGAAAAGATGGTAAACCATCCCGACTACAGCCCTCAGATCGGGGTGTCACAAAGTCATGAGCAACTAATGAAATCCTATTAATAATATATCTATTACAATGTCTTTGGCACAATTTTTTGAACAAACGGGAACATAGAGATAAAAGAGATACGGGGCTGCGGACGCCAGCAACTACCTCGTAGTCTCTGAATCACCACCCTGAGAATAGTAGTCAGTACCTCGGGGCGGAACCGATAACGCCTGAATCTGCACAAATGGTGCAGGGAGTAATGTGAGTACTTCCAACTCAGTGAGTAATACACATGAATAATGACTGAAAGTAGAAAAACACATAAAGCACAAGGCAATCCATAATGAAGCAATGAAACATCATTGAAATAGTAAACCAGTGTTAAATCAAGTAGAAACTCCTTTCAACGGGTAAAACATGTACATCTTTCAAGTAAATAACATGAAGTAAAAGAAAGCACTTTAAAACCGCCCCTCGGGCTCAATATCATTTAAAAAAAATAAAATCTTTCAAACTCCGGTTACCAGTTGTCATTATTACCAACTGTAACCTACAGTTGTCATTGTTACCAACTGTATCATCTCTAATAAATAGCACGAAGTAAATGGAAACAACACCAACACAACCAAAAATGCAATGTGATGCAATGCAATGCAATGCGATGCAATGTGATACAAGTTATGACTATCGTGGCGGACGTGCCACCCGTTCCCTGGGTACCCGGCGCTTACTGTGGGGGGTTCAGTAGCGCAATATCTCGTGACGGCGTGTCACCCGATCCATGCACATTACATCTCGTGGCGGCGTGCCACCCGATCCATTAAAATCAAATCCCGTGGCGGCGTACCACCCGATCCATAAAAAAAAAATCATTTGAAAATATCATTTAATTTTCAAAACTGAGTTCAAATAATGATTCAAATCAGTGACAAATACCCCTTAAAGGTTTACATAACTGGCACGAAGCCCAAATATGATTTCAGTAAACAATGATAAATACCCCTGAAGGGTTCACATAACCGGCAAGAAGTCCAAAATATGGCAAGCAGCCCAAATCATGATGATATCAAACAGGTTTCAATCAAATATGTAATAAAATCATAAATCGGGATGGACAAAGCCCCAATCCCCAGTAGTAAACGACCCCATGCTCATCATCGAGCATGTGCCTCAGCTCAATACAGCATTACGATGTGCAATCCGGGGTTTCAAACCCTCAGAACATCATTTAAAAACATTACTCACCTCAAACCGGCTAAATCCTTAGCCCACGACGCCTTTGCCTTTCAAATTGGCCTTCACGTGCGTCAAATCTATCCAGATTCAGAACAAATATGTCACAATATGTTGAGGGAACAAAACCCAAGCAAAAACAATCAAAAATACCAAGAAATCTCGAAATTAGCAAAACCCGAGCCCCGGGCCCACTTCTCGAAGTTCAAAAATTTTCACATCAACGGGTTCCTTATCTCCCCACGAGTTCGTACATATCAAAAGTTCTCAAATCCGGCCCCAAATGGTCCTCCAAATACCCAATTAAAATTTCAAAATCCCAAGCCCTATTTCTTCCATTTTTAGCAAGACTTCAATGATTTTCTAGGTGGATTTCACAATATAAACGAGTTTTAGGTCCAAAATTTTTACCTCCAATCCATTCTCCTTGAATCCCTCGTTAATTTCTTTCAAGAACCTCCAAAAATGAACAACTATGGGTGAAACTATGCCCAAAATCGGACAAAATATGGCTTAAAACATTCTGCCCAGGCTTCATGGAGTTGTACCTTGCGTTGTGCAGGTTGTACATCCTCTTATCATTTTTTCCCTTGCTGTACACCTTCTATTAAGACGCTCATAACTCCTTGTGAAAATATCCGAATGAGCAACGGTTTGAAGATTTAGAAACTAGACTCAAAGATCTTTCATTTGATAGGTTGTACACTACATAACTCATTATATATTCTGAGATATGAGTTTCTAAAGTGCATCGAGAAATTCTGTCAAAACTGCTCCACCAACCAACTTCGACCTATCGTAACTTTCTGTATCTATGTCCAAATGATGAATGCTTTATCATTCTGGAAACTAGATTCAAAGGAATACAACTTTCATGTGTTGCAATTTTTCTGATTCCTTATAGATTGCAAGATATAAGCTTCCAAACGGGATTACACGCATCAGTTTTTTCTGCAATTTTCTGCAATTTTCTGCAGATTTTTTCATCTTTTCCAAAGATGAAATAGTCCGTTTAACCACCCAAAACTCACCC
>MCJB01050406.1:0-21473 GCA_002018475.1 Nicotiana obtusifolia
GTTAGATTACACCGTAAGATATTCTACCTAGGTTCGAGAAGAGAATTACCTTTGAGACAATAAGAGTTTAGTCCTATTGGTCCTAAACGATGCAAAGGTGTATAAGGGCGGTTAACAAGTATTAGAGGATAAACGAGTTAAGGATGTTGTAACTCGCGTTTTTGGGAAAATCGAGAGGTGGTTAACATTACCAAGATGTCATGTTTTAAGGTATTTGAATGATATGATATCCGTTTCATAAGTCTTGAAGTCAAACGAGTTATGAAACAAAAGTCTACAAAAGTTGTCGCAACTTAGGTTCACAATTTTACTTAAACGTTAGGTCAAATATTTCTACGATTTTCTCCCAATTTACAAGGAATTACGGGGTGATCTACCTACCAAGTTAAAGATCTATGAGTCTAGTTTCCAATGCTTCAAACCGTTTGTCAATACAATCTCGGAGTATTGAGATAATTGTATTTCCGTAGAACTGTGCAGGCTGGTAGGTGACAAGTAGGTGCATCACCTACTTGCCAAAATTAAGGGCTAAAAGTTAAAAGCCCCAAGTCGGTCAAGAGAGGGCTTTTAAAAGCTTCTAAAGCCAGTTAATTCACTATTATTTCACAGCTTCAAAACCTAAAAGAACCCCTGCAACCCCTCCCCAAAATAATCCCACACAAACCCTAATCGATTTTTCCCCTCTTTCAAGTTCTAGTTGAAGGTAAACCCTAGAGTTTTAGGAACCAAAGCAAGGGCTGAGTTATCTAGCAAGCAAGGTGAGTTTACTGCTCTATTTAATACATGTTTTCTACTATTAAGTCTTGGTAAGTCGTTCTATGTGTGTAAGAACTCACGGGACGGTAATCGGAAGCCGTAAGTTTGAGTTATTCACTTGTAGCGGACTGTTTTGTGAACTGTTTTGTGTTGCTGTAAAGCTGCGTGTTATACTACTGATTTGTGGAGTTTTGGATGGGGAAGGGTGTGGAGAAACACCATATATATTTAGGGTTGTGGCCTGATAGTTGTTCATAACATTTCCGGATCGTTTGACACGACTATAGTGGCCATTGTACGTATGAAGTGATTGGTTTGTGCGTGGACTGTTTTGGGAGGTTCAATATGATTCTTGTTGATGTTGTTTGGCTGTATGGTGGCTGTTTTGACTTGTGTGAAGTCATATATATAGGGGAGGTGCTGTCCGTTTTATCGCAAAATAGGTTACAGTCGGTACATAATAGTTACGACGCTTGAACGATAACCGTTAGTGTCCTTTCTCTTATTGTAGACTAAGAAGTCGTGGAAGTTTCATAGCTTGAGATTGGAAAGTATTGCAAGGTATGTGAGACTATCCCTTTCCTTCTTTTGCACGACTCTGACTGTACACAATGCAATGAACGAACCCCAAAGATACTCTACTCTTAGAAGGTAGCAGTACGTATATTGTTTCCCCTCTTATGGGAGGATTGATATGTTATTATTTCACCATGGTAGTATGACTCTTATGAGTCCAGCATGCATTATCTATTTTACTCTACCGAGCCGCGCTATAGTCGGCCGGGTATGGCACCTATTGTGCAACCACCGATCAGTTGGGTATGATAATGAGGAGGCCCACAGAGGCATATGTATGAGATGATGATGAGGCCCACAGAGGCGTATATATGTATATGATGATTTTCAAAAGGATGTAAATATATGTATATGCATATGCATGTCAAGCATGACATGGTTAGTCGCCCTCAGAGGCATTCAGATGGTACAGGTTGTATGTCTCTTACCCTGATGCTTATTATTGTTCTTGCATTATGTTTCCTGTCTTACATACTCAGTACATTATCCGTACTGACGTCTTTTATTTGTGGACGCTGCATGTCGTGCTGCAGGTCCGAGCGGGCAGATAGACGAAGCTCCCCCACCACAGTAGGCTACCCAGTTCAGCAGATATTGGCGAGATCCATCCTTCGGACTTGCCACAGTCTTGGTATGCATTCTGTTTTGG
This sequence comes from Nicotiana obtusifolia, assembly GCA_002018475.1. Taxonomy (NCBI): domain Eukaryota; kingdom Viridiplantae; phylum Streptophyta; class Magnoliopsida; order Solanales; family Solanaceae; genus Nicotiana; species Nicotiana obtusifolia. The sequence goes on from MCJB01050406.1 coordinate 1,982, forward strand.
GCATGTCGGGGCCCTGTTCCGACATAGGTTGCATTATGTACGTTTTTGTAGAGGCTCATAGACAATTGTCAATTTATGCATAGACAAGTGATGGGTTGACTTATGTACAGTCGAATTGCCTTGTTGGCAAACGTATGTATTNGGGAAGCTATTAATATGGACTTTATTACAGGGTTGCCCAGTTCTCGTCGGAAGTTCGATTCCATCTGGGTTATTGTGGACAGGCTTACAAAATCAGCCCACTTTTTGCCTGTCAAAACTACGTACGCAGCTGAAGATTATGCCAGATTGTATAACAAAGAGGTAGTTCGATTACATGGAGTTCCAATTTCTATCATATCTGACAGAGGTGCGCAATTTACAGCCAATTTCTGGAGATCTTTCCAAGAAGGGTTGGGTACTCATATTAGTCTTAGCACAGCTTTCCATCCACAGACAGACAAACAGGCCGAACATACAATTCTGACGCTTGAGGATATGTTACGAGCCTGTGTATTGGACTTCAAAGGAAGCTGGGAAGATCATTTGCCACTTATTGAGTTTGCCTACAATAATAGCTACCAATCTAGCATACAGATGGCGCCATATGAGGCTTTATACGGGCGGAAGTGCAGGTCCCCTATTGGTTGGTTTGATGTCGGTGAAACAAAGTTGTTAGGACCTGAGTTGGTGCAAAAAGCGGTAGATAAAGTTAAGTTAATTCAAGAAAGGTATTAACAGCTCAGAGCCGACAGAAGTCATACGCAGATAACCGACGTAGAGATCTGAAGTTTGCCGTGGGAGATTGGGTATTTTTAAAGGTATCGCCTATGAAAGGCATAATGAGATTCGGCAAGAAAGGCAAGCTTAGCCCCAGGTATGTCGGGCCGTATCAGATCGTGCAGAGAATTGGCCAAGTTGCTTATAAACTTGATTTGCCACCAGAGCTAGAGGCAGTCCATCCGGTCTTTCATGTCTCCATGCTTCGTAAATGCTTAGGAGATCCTTCTCATATCACCCCTATTGAGGATATTCAAGTTACTGAGGACTTGTCGTACGAGGAATCTCCTGTCGCCATCTTAGATCGTCAAGTTCGTAAATTGAGAACTAAGGAGGTAGCTTCGGTTAAGGTATTGTGGCGGAATAATAATGTATAAGAGATGACGTGGGAGGCTGAAGAAGATATGAAAGCCCGATACCCCCATTTGTTCCAGACATCAGGTACTATTGCTGAGTCAGGTGCAGCAAGTACATCTCGGACCACGGTAAATGACAGTTAAGGTGAGTTATGGCTAACTTATTTTGAGAGTTGAGATATCCCTCAACATTCGAGGACGAATATTCCTAAGGGGGGGAGGGTGTTATAACCCATATTTGTACGTGTTATATTACACCGTAAGATAGTCTACCTTGGTTCGAGAAGAGAATTACCTTTGAGACAATAAGAGTTTAGTCCTATTGGTCCTAAACGATGCAAAGGTGTATAAGGGCGGTTAACAAGTATTAGAGGATAAACGAGTTAAGGATGTTGTAACTCGCGTTTTTGGGAAAATCGAGAGGTGTTTAACATTACCAATATGTCATTTTTTAAGGTATTTGAATGATATGATATCCGTTTCTTAAGTCTTGAAGTCAAACGAGTTATGAAACAAAAGTCGACAAAAGTTGTCGCAACTTAGGTTCACAATTTTACTTAAACGATAGGTAAAATGTTTCTGCAATTTTCTCCCAATTTACAAGGAATTACGGGGTGATCTACCTACCAAATTAAAGGTCTATGAGTCTAGTTTCCAATGCTTCAAACCGTTTGTCAATACGATCTCGGAGTATTGAGATAATTGCATTTCCGTAGAACTGCACAGGTTGGTAGGTGACAAGTAGGTGCATCACCTACTTGCCAAAATTAAGGGCTAAAATTTAAAAGCCCCAAGTCGGTTAAGAGAGGGATTTTAAAAGCTTCTAAAGCCTGACAATTCACTATCATTTCACAGCTTCAAAACCTAAAAGAACCCCTGCAACCCCTCCCCAAAATAATACCACACAAACCCTAATTGATTTTTCCTTCTTTCAAGTTCTAGTTGAAGGTAAACCCTAGAGTTTGAGGAACCAAAGCAAGGGCTGAGTTATCTAACAAGCAAGGTGAGTTTACTTCTCTATTTAATACATGTTTTCTACTGTTAATTCTTGGTAAGTCGTTCTATGTGTGTAAGAACTCACGGGACGGTGATCGGAAGCCGTGAGTTCGAGTTATTCACTTGTAGCGGACTAATTTGTGAACTGTTTTGTGTTGCTGTAAAGATGCGTGTTTCACTACTTATTTGTGGAGTTTTGGAGGAGGAAGGGTGTGGAGAAACACCATATATATTTAGGGTTGTGTCCTGATAGTTGTTCATAACATTTCCGGATCGTTTGACACGACTATAGTGGCCATTGTACGTATGAAGTGATTGGTTTGTGCGTGGACTGTTTTGGGAGGTTCAATATGATTCTTATTGATGTTGTTGGGCTGTTTGGTGGCTGTTTTGACTTGTGTGAAGTCATATATATAGGGGAGGTGCTGTCCGTTTTATTGCAAAATAGGTTACAGTCGATACATAATAGTTGCGACGCCTGAACGATAACGCTAGTGTCCTTTCTCTTATTGTAGACTAAGAAGTCGTGGAAGTTTCATAGCTTGAGATTGGAAAGTATTGCAAGGTATGTGAGACTATCCTTTTCCTTCTTTGCACGACTCTAACTGTACACAATGCAATGAACGAACCCCAAAGATACTCTACTCTTAGAAGGTAGCAGTACGTATATTGTTTCCCCTCGTATGGGAGGATTGATATGTTATTATTTCACCATGGTAGTATGACTCTTATGAGTCCAGCATGCATTATCTATTTTACTCTACCGAGCCGTGCTATAGTCGGCCGGGTATGGCACCTGTTGTGCAACTATGACAGTTGGGTATGATGATGAGGAGGCCCACAGAGGCATATGTATGAGATGATGGTGGCCCACAGAGGCGTATATATGTATATGATGATTTTCAAAAGGATGTAAATATATGTATATGCATATGCATGTCAGGCATGACATGGTTAGTCGCCCTCAGAGGCATTCAGATGGTACAGGTTGTATGTCTCTTACCCTGATGCTTATTATTGTTCTTGCATTATGTTTCCTGTCTTACATACTCAGTACATTATCCGTACTGACGTCCTTTATTTGTGGACGCTGCATGTCGTGCTGCAGGTCCAGGCAGACAGATAGACGAAGCTCCCCCACCACAGTAGGCTACCCAGTTCAGCAGATATCGGCGAGATCCATCCTTCGGACTTGCCACAGTCTTGGTAGGCATTCTATTTTGGGCATGTCGGGGCCGTGTTCCTACATATGTTGCATTATGTACGTTTTTGTAGAGGCTCATAGACAATTGTCAATTTATGCATAGACAAGTGATGGGTTGACTTATGTACAGTTGAATTGCCTTGTCGGCAAACGTATGTATTTTGTTTTATGGTTTTGCATTGCAGCCTTGTTGGCCATATTATGTATATGAGTATGTTCATATCATGGCATGACGTCTCAGTTCATTATATTTATTGTTCGAGATTATATGCATATGACAAGCCTTATAGATAATAAGGAAAGTTAGATGAAGGGTACGCCGGTGCCGGTCGCGGTCCTTCCGGCTTGGATCGTGACATTACCACTACCTTCAGCGGTGCTTCTTCAGAGGATCACCAGGACTTCCTATACAGCTGCCACGAGGTCCTCAGGAATATTGGTATTATTGAGACCAACAGGGTAAACTTTGCGGCATTTCGCCTGTCCGGATACGCCAAGACTTGGTGGAGGGATTATTGCTTGACTAGGCCAGCTGGTTTGCCATTTTTGACTTGGGAACAGTTTACAGAGTTGTTTCTGGAGAAGTTTCTCCCCGTGACTCAGAGAGAGGCTTATCGGAGGCAGTTCGAGCACCTTCAACAGGGGTCCATGACAGTTACCCAGTATGAGTCCATGTTCATCGACTTGGCTCGACACGCTCTCATCATACTTCCTACAGAGAGGGAGAGGGTGAGAAGATTTATTGACGGTCTCATCCAGCTGATTCGCCTTCAGATGGCGAGGGAGACTGGTAGTGAGATTACCTTCCAGGAGGCGGTCAATGTGGCCCCCAGAGTCGAGATGGTTCTGTCGCATGGAGGTGGTCATGGGTCGGATAAGAGACCCCGTCATTCGGGCAGATTCGTTGGTACTTCATCTGGAAGCAGAGATTCATATGGTAGAGACCATCCTCCTAGGCCCTTTCAGTCAGCTCTCCAGGTATCTCACAGTGTTTCAGGAAACCGCGGATCTCAGATGCAGTATTCCGATCAGCAGTCTATCAGTGCACAACCGCTACAGAGTTTCCACAGTCGTCAGCCTAAGTCTTGTTATATGTGTGGCGACACAAGGCACATTGCTAGGTATTGCCGTCGTGCTTTAAGCAACTCTCCACACCAGGATTCCTGTGTTATGGCACAGGCACAAGATGTTCCGCAGCCCGCCCAGCTAGCTAGAGGTGGGGGTAGAGGTACTAGAGGTAGAGGTAGGGGTACTGGAGGTGGGGCCCAGCCAGCAGCAGGCCGTCCTAGAGATGTGGCTTAGGGTTTTGGGGCTCTGCCCCGATGTTATGCTTTTCCAGCCCGGCCTGAGGCAGAGGCTTGAGATGCAGTGATTACAAGTACGGTTCTGGTCTGTGATAACGATGCTTCGGTATTATTTGACCCAGGGTCTGCCTACTCATATGTCTCCTCTTATTTTGCACAGTATCTGGTCATGCCTAGTGATTCGTTGAGTGTTCCTGCTTATGTGTCTACCCCGGTGAGTGATTCCATTATGGTAGATCGAGTCCATCGTTCCTGTGTTGTAGTGATTGGGGGTCTTGAGACCCGTGCAGACTTATTGCTTTTAGACATGGTCGACTTTGATGTCATATTGGGGATGGACTGGTTATCACCTTACCACGCCATCCTGGACTGCCATGCCAAGACTATGACCTTAGCTTTACCGGGTATGCCCCGTTTGGAGTGGAAAGGGACTCCTGGTCATTCCACTCGTAGCATTATCTCTTATATGAAGGCTCGGTGTATGGTCGAGAAGGGGTGTTTGGCTTATCTGGCTCATGTTCGTGATTCCAGTGCTGAGGTCCTCTCTATTGAGTCTGTGCCCGTGGTTCATGAGTTTCCCGAGGTTTTCCCGTCCGACATGCCGGGGATGCCATCCGACACGGATATTGACTTTTGCATTGACGTGGCTCCGGGCACTCAACCCATTTCTATTCCGTCGAATCGCATGGCCCCGCCAGAGTTAAAGGAATTGAAAGAGCAGTTGCAGGACTTGCTCGAGAAGGGTTTTATTAGACCCAGTGTTTCACCTTGGGGTGCGGCCGTGTTGTTTGTTAAAAAGAAGGACGCGTCAATGAGAATGTGCATCGATTACCGATAGTTGAACAAGGTTACAATCAAAAATAAGTATCCATTCCCGAGGATCGATGATTTGTTTGATCAGCTCCAGGGTGCCAGGGTATTCTCAAAGATCGATTTGAGGTCTGGCTACCTGATTCGCTCAAATTACACCTTAATAATAGTGTAAGAGGTCGATGTCAAATATAATAACCTAACAAGGTTGGGGTCGAATCCCACAGGGAATAGGTGTGAAACTATTATCTAATTAATGTAATACTTGACTAAGTCATAATTCTATCAAGTACGTCAAATAGAATAAAGGAGTGTTGAATATATAAGTAAACGAAAACTGAAAACTAATTTTGATAGTATGAATGTGAAAAATATGAATATAAGAAACCAAGGTTGTGTCTCCCTTAATGTAGTAGAATGTTCTTGATATTAATATTGAATACCTTTCTTGATATGCAATTGATGTTTTATTTACTATCCAATATTTCTCAATAATTGGATAATATTTTCTCTCTACGATTCTCCCGAATACAAAAGAGTTATGCGTTAGAACAACCAATTAAACGCCAAATTAAAACCTACTTATTCCTAAGCAATTTTATTAAACAAGGTTTAAAGCCTTGAGTCTTTGTTATTTATTTCTACCAAATTCTATCTCACTTTTCCAAGATAAGATAGAGTTAATTGGCGTTCGTTAATGTTTGCAACCACTAACGATTAATTGAAGAACAAGAAATAAATAAATATCAAGCTTCCTTCAAAATCATATTCAATATCAAGATCTCAACAACATTCTACCCATCTAGGGTTCACAACCTCAGCGTTTGATTTTAGCTACACATGCTGATAATTAAAGAATAATGAAGAGTAATTGATATCATCTTACAAAAATAGAACGTATTTGATCCCCAAAAGTCTTCTAAGAATTCGAAATAGTCAATTGTCGTACTTTGTACTCTAAATTATGACAAGACTCCCTTCTCAAAACCCTATAAAAACTATTTATAGAGGCCCAAAACCCGAAGCAAATTTCGGTCAGGTTTGCCCCTGTTGTAATAATGCGGACCGCATTTCTGTCGTAGAACAGAAATGTGGACCGCAAATCATCATCGCCCGTCGCAAATTCCACTAGAAAATTTTGCTCTCATCGCGTTTTGATTTGCGGTTCGCATGTTGATTATGCGATCGCATTCTCCACTCTGATTTTCCTCCAGAACTCTGTTTGTGTTTGCGATTTCACCTAGTTATTTTGCGGTTTGCATTCCTGTTTTGCGGTCGCATTTGCGACCGCATTCTTGACATGAAGAGTGGCCTAGAGTTTTGTCTTTGTCTGCGATCTACTTGTAGAATATGCGATTCGCATTTTCTGTTTGCAATCGCATACTCGCATACGCGATGCTCTTAACTTCTTTTCTTGTCTTCAGCTGGCTTTTTGAACTCTTTTCCGTACTTCTGGGTCCTTACACTCGATATACTGCAAATACACTAAAATTACATAAGTATCATGAGAATTTGCAAGTAAAACAAGTCAAACTTTAAGCAAGTAATATCAAAATGTGCCGAAATTACCCGGCACATCAACACCCCCAACTTAAACTCTTGCTTGTCCTCAAGAAAATGAAACGATACTATCCTAGTCTAGACTCTACTTATCAAACATGAAACAATACTGACCGTGGACGGTGTTTGTTGTTAGTATCTCAAGTATAACTCTTTGAGTACTGTACCCTCCTTGAATCATCAATATATTCAAAGACAACCAATCAGTTAATGAACTTTGAGACTCAACAAAGTAACTAAAGGCTACCTTCAGCTGAATACACTTATGCCTTACTCAAAGCTCAACTTACTATCAACCTAGCAGTGTATGTGCCCTCACTGAAAAGAAAGTCTCACTCTCACAATATTTATCATAGCAATACAAAGGGACTAAAGTGCAAGTACACTCACTCTCATAACGAAATTTCAAGTGTCACCACATGCTATACCATAGGCTTGCCCTTATTTTAATTCATCACCTAGTTATAAGAACACTCGGTTGGAGATCACATAAGGACATTGTAAGCTTGTAATGTCGGTTTAAGGAAGGGTAGGATATATATTTATATACTAGTGGCTACTTCCTCCTTGAACACTAATTACATTCTTCTTTCTTTTATCCTTTGGTTTCTTTTCGATCCCATAGCCTTAATAGCGTTAAGTTCCCACATTGGACCCACCTTGCATACGTCTCTATTTTATTCCCAAGCTCCATTATTGCCAATACATACATAACTATTTATGACAAATTTTTTTTTTCTGTTTCTTTTTCTCTCTCTTTTTGGAGCTTTCATAAATTCACATGATCACTTTGACGTATGGGTTCCCACCTTCATTTCACTGCCTTGTCCATTTCCATGTTGACCCACACCCCCAACTTAAACGTTTAGCAATGTTCTCAATGTTCAAAGAGGAATGGGTTCAAAAGAGATCATGTTTTACGAATGGGACAAGTTTGTAATGCGGAGTCCAAGGAAAAGGCTAAAAGGCTCAAATAGGGTACTAGTGATATTAATTACGCATAGGTAGGCTGAAAAGGATAGAAAGGTTTCACAAATAATCGAAGAACGCCTAAGATCATCTCTCTAACTCAGTGTACATATACTAGGCGTCGAAAAACCAACCGGGCAAGTTCTAGATGGCAAAAGTGAGCACAAGAACTATCTAAACAAGGAGCTCACACATATTGGCACACACACTGTTCGGTTAACATAATTTACAGCTTTAGAGTTCCCATTTGGTCACTTGAGGCTTTCCTCGTGTATACATACACGATTCTAAGTAGACCTAGAGTTACCGAGTGAGCTTCAAATTCACATAATTGATTTGTTAACAAGGGTCAAATCTTCACACAGATTTACATACGTAATACTCAACAAATTTACCATCCCGGTCAATATATCTCATATTCATAGGCCCCGTTCTACTATTACACCCTTGAGAAAGAACCCGGCAGAAGAAAAAACAAGGGGACTTTATTTAGGAACTTAATTTTACTCACTATTTAATTACAACAGCATATATACATAAATCATTAATCATTACTACCTAATGTACAATTATCAAATGTCACTAAACATGCCCAAAAATACATCAACTACACATACACAGATATAAGGCTACCACCCCCAACTTAAAACATGCATTGTCCCCAATGCATAAAAAGAAATATAGAGTACAAGGGGCTCCCTGGGGGCACAATTACGCGAAGAGATGCGGTAGCCTAGGTCTCCTTTGGAGCTATAGAAGTGGTGTGGGACTGGTTTGGCGCAGGTGGTAAGGCCGCTAAGCTGCTAGCTTCTCCCACTGGTGGCTGTGTGGCTGACGAGTCTGCCCTTGCAGCCACTTCTGCTGGCGATTGCTGAATGGCCTTCTCATTGTCTGCTTGCTCCTGTTCCTACTCCACAGTTGGCACAACAATTGCTTTGCCCTTTTCCTTAGGGGATGCACCCTCATCGATCTCTGAACTGGCCTCCTCTGATTCGTCCCCTTCGAATTCTGATGACTGCTCCGATGTCTCGTCATCAGTAGGATTTACCTGTACTGTAGTAGCGGGAGGCTGAGAAACATTAGCAGGCGAAGGTGCGATGTCTTCCATTAGTGTCGTGAAGTCCAGGCCCAAATCTGGTGCAGCACTGTCAGCACCCTTGTCACCCATGTTAGGGAGGAGAGATGATATGTCGAATTCCAGATTTTTCATCTTCTGGAGGTCGGTCATCATGGATTTTACTTCCTCCTGCAGTTGTGGTAAACCCCTCACCTCACCTCGTTCAATCTGTTCAACCCTAGACTCAAGCTTGTTCAACCTATCTCCGAACACTAATTGTTGTTGTTGGAGAGCGGTGACTGACATTTGCATCGGAGTCAAGGCCTGTTTAATCAGGTGGGGCAATGTCTTCAAGAGTTGGTCTACCTTAGAATTTGCATGATGTGCAATTAGACCGAGTCTTGAAATGGTTGGCAATTGTGAGGCAGATGGACTAGTGGTAGATGGGGGTGCAGTTTCTTCAGCAGCAGTAGAGGTGTCAGGACCTTGGGGAGACAGGAGATTCTGGGAGTCAATGTCCTCAATTGGGGTCACTGGTGGGGCAACCGAATCACTTATACGAGTGATATCAATATCTCTCGTAGACCTATCGAGTTTGTCTTGTTGTGGTAAGAAAGGAAGATTCACCTCTTGGCAGAGGGTTGTGATCAAACTCGGGAAGGGAAGTAATGTGGCCTGCTGCGTAGCCCGGATGCCAATTTCCTAGAAAATAAGGCTCCCACATCAATTTTAATACTAGTCATAATACACGCAATGAGAAGTGCCTTCTCAATGCTGATATCCGTTTCATTCCTGGAAGGTATTAAATGGGAGGTGACGAAGTTTAGTCAATATTTACGCTCCCTTGTGAGGTCTTCTTTGTAGATTTTCTTTCTAGGGTTGATCTAGGCAGGAGTCCCCTTAGTAATTACGGACGCTATCCACCCACGTTCATTTTCTCTGTTGGAGTACTTTGCATCGTACTCAGTTGTGCCTGATTCCCATTCGGGGAAGTAGAGTTCATTGATATGTTCACTGTCACAAAACACAGCCTTACCCCGAATGTGGACGATACCAGTGAATATTCTGTTGCGTCTATGATACCCAGTTCGTGAAGCTCCGTAAGACGCATAGAATTCCCGGATCATTGACTCATTATATTCCCTGGGGTCCGTAGTGAAGTACTCCCCTTTTCTCGTCTTGATGTTTTCGAGAATATGAGGGTACTGGTCCTGTAGCCTGTTCAAGCTTAACTTTTTCTCCCCCAAGATTCTTCTCTTTGTTAGCCCTTCCCTGAACAAGGATCTTGAACCTTCAACCCCAAATCGAAGCTGAAGGTCGTCACCTCGTTTTCTTTGGGCCTCAGCCACTAAATCAACTTCTGGTACATATTCCTCCTCATCAGACTGGGAGGTACTACGCACAGTTGATTCCGCTCTTGCCCGTTTGGGTTGTGCTGAGGTATAAGCGGATGATGGCCTTCTCTTTGCGGAGTGCTTTTTGGCTGCCATATCTACATAAGTGGGAGATGTAACTGACATTATCTTCATTTGAGAAAAGCAAAACAGGAAAAGTGACTAAAGATTTATAGAAATGCGGCGTGGTTTGAGGTCGCATAACCACTATGCAAACCGCAAACACGTCGCATTCTTATGTGTGACAGGTAGAGGGTATTCTGCGGTGGATTCTGCGAATCGCATAAACACTATGCGAATCGCAAATCCATCACAGATTGTCTTCGAGCATAAGCCTGTTGGATACAAACAAATGCGATCGCATACTCGACGCAAAGTGAGATATGCGATCACATATTCACCGCAGAGTTCACCAGTGCTAACCAAATGTTCTGGCTGTGTTTGCGGTGGCCCTGCGGTCTGCATATCGATTATGCGATCGCAAAATCACCGCATATGTTTTCTTCCTCAGATACCTAGGGTTTAGGGATGCGGTCAAAGTGCGGTCCACATTTTATTTTGTGGACCGCAAATTCCTTAAAATATACAAGTATGTTCATCCCTCAAGCAAGAAAACTCTAGATTTCTATCCTCTATCCCAAAGAATCAAAAAACTTCAATGAAATATTAATCCTAATCTTGCGAAATAAGAATTTAACATGGAGCAAAGGATGAACGTACCTTGTGAAGAAGATTGTAGGTCTTAGGACAACTGTGAATCAACTCTGTGATGTTTGGTGAACCTGCACTTTTAATTTTCCGATGATGTTCGTCGGAGGTCTTTCTCTGTTGCCGTTTTCTCTTCTCTTTTTGTTTGTTTTTGTGTGTTTTTTTTTATGTACTTAGATTGAAGGATTTAGGAAAGGAGGGAATGAGAACACGTACCTGGCAATTATGCGATGATTAAAGTTTCGCATAATGGAAATGCGAACCGCATAATAGGAGTTTTCACCGCATTTATATCAGACTTTTGAGCTGAATTCTCTGTCTCTGTTTGCGGTGAGAATGCGGTTCGCATAACTTAAATGCGAACCGCGAACTGTTGAGCTTCGTCGCATTTATGCTAGATATATTTACTAAAGTTTCTGCTTCAGTTTGCGGCACAAATGCGATTCGCATATCTCAAATGCGATCACATTTGTGCAGCATTTTTCACCTTGATGTTTTTTTGCACCTTCAAGCACTCCTCTTCAATTCCTGTGTCCTTTCGTCACATTCCCGCATTCTAAAACCCTTCAAATAGCCCTAGTTACAAATGTGATATTGAATTCTAAATAAAAATACAACACAAACAAAAGCAAATGATACCACACATGGGTTGCCTCCCATGAAGCGCTTGATTTAACGTCGCGGCACGACGAGGCTAAGATGCATCTGCAATCATTCCGTGGTTGGGATTTGATAATCCTTCAGAGCCAACTACTCTACCACATGTTTCTCTCCATCTACTCCTAAGTAGTGCTTGATTCTTTGCCCATTAACCTTGAAAGTTCGGAACCCATCCTCCGATGCCAATTCAACAGCTCCAAAAGGTGAGACATCAACAACTTTAAATGGTCCAGACCATTTAGACTTCAGTTTCCACGGAAATAGTTTTTAGTCTTGAATTGAACAGCAATACCAGATCCCCTGCCTTAAACTCTCTTTTCTAGATCTTTTTGTCATGGACGAATTTCATTCCTTCTTTATATACTGCTGCACTCTCATAAGCATGAAGACGGAATTCCTCTATTTCATTTAACTGTGCCAGCCTTAGAGCTCCGGCCTCCGCCCAGTCCATGTTTAATCTTTTTAAGGCCCACATAGCCTTATGCTCGAGTTCTACGGGTAAATGGCACGCTTTCTGAAGACTAACCGATAAGGGGATGTACCGATAGGGGTCTCGTATGCTGTATGGTATGCCCATAGAGCATCATCTAGCTTCCTTGACCAATCGGTCCTATTTGCGTTCACCGTCTTTGATAGAATGCTCTTTATCTCCCTGTTGGATACCTCAACTTGACCGCTCGATTGTGGATGATAAGGTGTGACAACCTTATGCTTAACCCCATACTTGTCAAGGAGACTTTTAAAAACTCTGTTACAGAAGTGTGAACCTCCATCACTGATAATGGCTCTCGGGGTGCCAAACCGGGTGAAAATATTCTTCTTTAGAAATGCGGTCACACTCCGAGCTTCGTTGTTTGGTAAGGCAACGGCTTCTACCCATTTGGACACATAGTCCACAGCCACTAGGATGTATTTCATCCCACATGAGCTTATGAAAGGGCCCATGAAGTTAATGCCCCAAACATTGAATAGTTCGATTGCCATAACAAAGTTCATAGGCATCTCATGCCTCCTCGAAATTGGGCCCTGTCGTTGGCATTGGTCGCAAGACTTCACCAACTGATTAGCATCCTGATAAATAGTCGGCCAGTAATAAGCACATTACAAAATCTTTGCAGCTGTTTTATTACCCCCATGGTGACCCCCAACCGGTGAGTGATGACAAGCTTTCAAAATCTGTAGTATCTCTTTCTCAGGCACGCATCTTCTAATTATGTTATCCGCACAGACACGGAATAAGAAAGGCTCTTCCCAATAATAGTTGCAACAATCCCTCAAGAACTTCTTCCGTTGGTATGATTCCAACCCTTCCGGAGTAAGATCGCTGACAATGTAGTTGGCGATATCTGCATACCCCGGTGAAAATGAATTGGATACTACCAGTATATGTTCATCTGGAAATGAGTCATTCATCTCCAGCTGTTCTTTTTGTCTCCCTAATTCTTCAAGTCTAGATAAGTGATCTGCCACTTGGTTTTGTGTTCCCTTGTGATCCATTACTTCGAAATCGAACTCTTGCAGCAGTAAAACCCACCGGATTAGTCATGGCTTTGCATCTTTCTTCGCCATCAAATAACGGAGAGCTACATGATCCGTGTACACAATCACTTTAGAGCTCAATAGATAGGTACGGAACTTCTCGAACGCATACACAATGGCTAACAGTTCCTACTCGGTTACAGTGTAATTCATCCGCGCCCCATTAAGTGTCTTGCTAGCATAGTATATTGGGTGAAGAACTTTATTGTGTCTTTGTCCCAGCATAACTCCAATAGCTACACCGCTAGCGTCACACATAAGCTCAAAAGGCAGCGACCAATCAGGTCTAACAATAATGGGTGCCGTGGTGAGCTTTGTCTTCAGTTCCTCAAAAGCTACACGGCATTTCTCATCAAAGACGAACTTTGCATCCTTCTCAAGGAGTTTTCACATTAGGTGTGCAATCTTTGAAAAGTCCCGTATGAACCGCCTGTAGAATCCAGCATGCCCCAAAAAACTACGGACATTTTACGGATTTGGGTGGAGGAAGCTTGGAGATGATCTCTATTTTAGCTTTATCCACCTCTATGCCATACCTTGAGATATTATGTCCTAAAAAAATACCTTCATCCACCATGAAGTGGCATTTTTCCCAATTTAGTACAAGGTTTGTCTCTTAGCATCGCTTTAGCACTTGTTTCAGATTCTTCAGGCAGTGCTCAAAAGTTTCCCTGACGACCGAAAAATCATCCGTAAAGACCTCAAGGAAATCCTCTACCATATTAGAAAAGATAGACATCATACATCTCTGGAAGGTGGCTGGAGCATTGCATAAGCCGAATGGCATTCGAGTGAAAGCAAATGTTCCATACGGGCATGTGAACATTGTCTTCTCCTGGTCCTCAAAAGCTATATTGATCTGATTATACTCGGAGTATCCGTCTAGGGAACAATAAAAGGACTTTCCGGCTAGCCGATTAAGCATTTGATCAATAAACAGCATAGGGAAGTGGTCCTTGCATGTGGCACTATTGAGTTTTCTGTAATCCATGCATACCCGCCATCCGGTTACTGTCCTTGTTGGAATCAGCTCGTTCTTTTCATTCTTGACCACAGTTATGCCTCCCTTCTTTGGCACGCATTGCACCGGGCTCACCCATGAACTATCGGCAATGGGTAGACCACCCCAGCGTCCAGCCATTTGATTATCTCTTTCTTCACCACTTCCTGCATTGATGGATTCAGCCGTCGCTGGTGCTCCACACTCGGTTTTGTCCCATTTTCTAGTTGAATCTTGTGCTCACAAATTCCAGCAGAATCCCCGAATGTCCGCGATTGTCCAACCAATGGCTTGTTTGTGTTCCTTCAAAACTTGTAGCAACTGCTCTACCTGCACCTCATTCAACAACGAAGAAACAATTACCGGTAAAGTATTATTCAAGCCAAGAAATTTATACCTCAAATGCGACGGAAGTGGTTTGAGCTCTAATTGAGGTGGTTCGATAATGGACGGGTTTGCAGGAGGTGTAGCTCTATTCTCCAAATCTAGGGAATGTTTTGGTGGAGTATATGAGTAAGAGTCGTGTCCTTCTAATGCATTCACCGACTCCATAAAGCCTTCCATATCATTACCATCGAAATTCACCAATATAGATGCCAGTGCTTCACCTAGGCATTGCTCTTCCATTTTCATCTCAACAGCCTCATCGACAATACCGATTAGTGAAATGCTCTCGTACTCGGTTGGTAACTTCATACCTTACTGGCTTGGAAGGGAACTTCTTCTTTGTTCACCCGGAACTTGATTTCATTACGCTCCGAATCCATAAGGGCTCTTCCAGTAGCTAAGAATGGTCTCCCCAATATAATAGGGATTTCCTTGTCCACAGCACAATCAAGGATCACAAAATCAGCTGGAATATGAAATTTCCCAACTTTCACAATCACATCATCTACAATACCGACTGGTCTTTTGATTGAACGGTCAGCCATCTGCAACCTCATGCTCGTCGGCCTTGGCATTCCTAATCCAGCTTGTTTGTAGATGGCAAGTGGCATTAGAACTATGCTGGCCCCATTGTCACACAGTGCCTTTGTAAAGTCGCGCACTCCAATAGTGCACGGAATAGTAAATGCTCCCGGGTCCTCTTTTTTCTGGATTGGATTTGTAGCAATAATAGAGCTAACCCGGTGAGTAATGTTCACCACCTCATTCTTGGTGGTTCTCTTCTTTGTGATCAGATCCTTTAGATACTTGACAAACCACGACATTTCTTGGAAAGCCTCCAAGAATGGTATATTCACCGATAACTGTTTGAGAATGTCATAGAACTTCTTAAACTTGTTGTTGTCAACTCTTCTCGCAAGTCTCTGAGGGAAAGGAGGAGGGGGTCTAGGAATTGCTGGAAGAATGTTTGATGTTTCTTCTGCCTTGTCCTTTATCCCTTCTTAGGTCTCATCTCGGTTTTGCACAACTTCTGGATTTTTGTTTACTTCAGCAACATTAGGTTTTTCAACTTCGACCCCTTTTTCAAGTTCTTCCACATCGACTGCTTGCTCATCTCTTCCTTGCAATGTGTTACCACTCCTGGTAGTGATAACCATAATATGGGAAGTTGGGCCACTTCCACTCCCCTTTGAATTTGCAATCGTATCACTAGGAAGTGTTCCCTTCTGCTGTGGATATTGCTCACGAGAAATATCTCTCATTTGCAACTCCAGCTTTTGAATCGCCGCAGTGTGAGAGCCAGCCAATTCAGTCATATTCTTCATGGAATTATCAGACTTTTCTTGGTTTTGTAATATTCTTTCAAGCATGCTCTCTAATTTAGACTCACTAGATGATCCCTGATTCGAATACTGACCCTTTGGAGGAACATAAGGGTTGGAACTTCGATTTGAAAAATTATTATTGCTGTTCTAGTTTCCTTGGTTAGAGCCACTTTGGTTATTGCCCCATTGATAGTGACCTTGCCCTTGCGGGTTTGGTCTCCATTGATTCTGCGAGCCTTGACCTTGGTAGTTCTGCCTTTGATACCCACCTTGAGAATTATTAACATAATTTGCCTCATCATAATCATCACTTTGCACCAGCTGCACATTCTCAACCACATTGACTTTCTTCTTCTGATTTTCCATAAAAAGCTTTGTCAACACATTGACATTTGTAGCAAGTTCTGCAATTACTTGGTCTCGTTCTTGATTTTCCTTGATCGAGTTATTCATAGAAGGAGACCCAATTGCAATAGCACCTATTGTATCCTCAGAAGTCCAAGCTTGATTGTGTTTTGCCATTTTATCTAAGATCTGAGTTACTCTAATGAAGGTTTTATCCATGAAAGATCCAGCAGCTGCATTCTTCGCTATTGATTGGTTCATAGGATCCAAACCCATGTAGAATTTTTCCAGCAAGATAGAATCGGGAAAGGCATGGTTTGGAGACCTCACCAAGTACAACTTGAAGCAATCCCACGCTTCGTGTAATTGTACACCAGGTAGTTGCTTAAAGAAGAATATCTTGTCCTTGAGCTCAGACTTCTTGCTTTGTGGAAACCATTTTGACAAGAATGCTCGGACAAGTTCAGGCCATGAACGTATGGAATTCGGAGGAAGATTTTGAAGCCATTTCCTCGCATCCCCAGCTAACGAATACTTAAAGCATCTTAGCCTTAAGGCATCGTCAGAGACATGGTTTTGCTTGTGCATCGCACAAACACCCAAGAAATTCCTGAGGTGCTGTGTTGGATCGCCATCAGTGGAGTTTCTGAAAAATCCCTCCGCTTTCAGCATCAGAATTAGTCCATGTTTCACCTTGAAAGTAGCAGCACCTATAGCCGGAGATACTATAGCGTTTGTATCCTCGATATATTCTTCAATATCTGCAAAAGGGTTTCCTTCCTTCTCTACCTCTACATCATCTTCATAGTCCGACATCTCCCTGTCTACAACAACCAAAATAACCAGCGTGTAATCACGTGGAATTAGACGTATAGTAAAGTATACACTAATTAGAAATTTCAAAACCGTATTCCCCGGCAACGGCGCCAAAATTTGGTTCGCTCAAATTACACCTTAATAATAGTGTAAGCGGTCGATGTCAAATATAATAACCCAACAAGGTTGGGGTCGAATCCCACAGGGAATAGGTGTGAAACTATTATCTAATTAATGTAATACTTGACTAAGTCGTATTTCTATCAAGTACGTCAAATAGAATAAAGGAGTGATTAATATATAAGTAAACGAAAACTGAAAACTAATTTTGATAGTATGAATATGAAAAATATGAATTTAAGAAACCAATGTTGTGTCTCCCTTAATGTAGTAGAATGTTCTTGATATTAATATTGAATACCTTTCTTGATATGCAATTGATGTTTAATTTACTATCCAATATTTCCCAATAATTGGATAATATTTCCTCTCTACGATTCTCCCGAATACAAAAGAGTTACGCGTAAGAACAACCAATTAAACGCCAAATTAAAACCTACTTATTCCTAAGCGATTTTATTAAACAATGTTTAAAGCCTTGAGTCTTTTTTATTTATTTCTACCAAATTCTGTCTCACTTTTCCAAGATAAGATAGAGTTAATTGGCGTTCGTTAATGTTTGCAACCACTAACGATTAATTGAAGAACAAGAAATAAATAAATATCAAGCTTCCTTCGAAATCAGATTCAATATCAAGATCTCAAAAACATTCTACCCATCTAGGGTTCACAAGCTCAGCGTTTGAGTTTAGTTACACATGCTGATAATTAAAGAACAATGAAGAGTAATTGAGATCATCTTACAAAAATAGAAGGTATTTGATCCCCAAAAGCTTCTAAGAATTCGAAATAGTCAATTTCCGTACTTTGTACTCTAAATTATGACAAGACTCCCTTCAAAAAACCCTATAAAACCTATTTATAGAGGCCCAAAACCCGAGGCGAATTTCGGTCAGCTTTTCCCCTGTTGTAATAATGCGGACCGCATTTCTTTCGCAGAATAAAAATGTGGACCGCAAATCATTATCGCCCGTCACAAATTCCACCAGGAAATTTTGCTCTCATCGCGGTTTGATTCGCGGTTCGCATGTTGATTATGCGATCGCGATATGCGATCGCGTTCTCCACTCTGATTTTCACCCAGAACTCTGTTTGTGTTTGCGATTTCACCTTGTTATTTCGCGGTTCGCATTCCTGTTTTGCGGTCGGATTTGCGACCGCATTCTTGACATGAAGATTGGCCTAGAGTTCAGTCTTTGTCTGCGATCTATTTGAAGAATATGCGATTCGCATTTTCTGTTTGCGATCGCATACTCACATATGCGATGCTCTTAACTTCTTTTCTTGTCTTCAGCTGGCTTTTTGAACTCTTTTCTGTACTTCTGGGTCCTTACACTCGATATGCTGCAAATACACTAAAATTACATAAGTATCATGAGAATTTGCAAGTAAAACAAGTCAAACTTTAAGCAAGTAATTTCAAAATGTGCCGAAATTACCCGGCACATCACTACCATCAGTTGAAGATGAGGGCGTCCGATGTTCCTAAGACCGCTTTCCGTACTCGGTACGGGCATTATGAATTCTTGGTTATGTCATTTGGGTTGACTAATGCCCCAGCAGCTTTTATGGACTTGATGAACCGAGTGTTCAGACCTTAACTGGATTCGTTCTTGATAGTTTGCATCGACGACATCCTGGTATATTCCCGCAGCCAGGAGGAGCACGTGCAGCATCTCCGAATGGTTCTTCAAACTCTGAGGGATAGTCGGTTGTATGCTAAATTTTCAAAGTCTGAGTTCTGGTTGAGTTCGGTTACATTTCTGGGTCATATTGTATCGGCAGAAGGCATTCAGGTTGATCTGAAGAAGATTGAGGCAGTCAAGGACTGGCCTAGGCCGGCGTCAGTTACAGAGATCCGGAGTTTCTTGGGACTGGCAGGCTACTATCGTCGGTTCGTGGAGGGGTTTTCTTCTATTGCAGCCCCGATGACCAAGTTGACCCAGAAAGGTGTTCAGGTGGTCGGATGAGTGTGAGGCGAGCTTTCACAAGCTCAAGACCGCTCTGACCACGGCACCTGTGTTAGTCTTACCCACAGGCTCAGGGCCTTACACAGTTTACTGTGATGCCTCTCGTATTGGGCTTTGATGCAGTGTTAATGCAAGAGGGCAAGGTCATTGCCTATGCTTCGAGGCAGTTGAAGGTTCATGAGAAAAACTATCCGGTGCATGATTTAGAATTGG
>MCJB01050406.1:21873-36483 GCA_002018475.1 Nicotiana obtusifolia
TGCAACGTGGAGGTGCCAAGCAGTTCACCCTAGGTGACGATGGAATTTTGAGATTTTAGGGTCGAGTTTGTGTGCCCAATGTAGAGGGACTTCGGGAGTTGATTTTGAAAGAGGCCCATAGCTCCAGGTATTCTATTCATCCGGGCGCCGCAAAGATGTATCGGGATTTGCGACAGCATTATTAGTGGTGTAGAATGAAGAAGGATATAGTTGCGTACATGGCTCGGTGTTTGAATTGCCAGCAGGTCAAGTGCGAGCATCAGCGACCTGGTGGACTGTCCCAGAGAATTGAACTCCCCGAGTGGAAGTGGGAACGGATCACTATGGATTTCGTTGTTGGACTTCCGTAGACCCGGAAGAAGTTCGACGCAATTTGGGTCATTGTTAACAGGCTGACCAAGTCAGCACATTTCATCCCTGTGGCAGTCTCCTATTCATCTGAGAGGTTAGCCGAGATTTATATTCGGGAGATTGTTCGCCTTCATGGTGTGCCAGTATCTATTATTTTGGATCGGGGTATGCACTTTACTTCGCGTTTCTGGAGGGCAGTCCAACGGGTGTTTGGCACCCAGGTTGAGTTAAGCACAGCGTTTCATCCTCAGACGGACGGACAGTCCGAGCGGACTATTCAGATATTGGAGGATATGCTTCGGGCTTGTGTTATTGACTTTGGAGGGTCGTGGGACCAGTTTTTGCCATTAGCATAGTTCGCCTACAATAACAGCTACCAGTCGAGCATTCAGAGGGCTCCTTATGAAGCATTATATGGTTGGCGGTGTCGAACTCTGGTTGGGTGGTTTGAGCCGGGAGAGGCTCGATTGTTAGGCGTAGATCTGGTTCAGGAGGCCCTGGACATGGTCAAAATTATTTAGGAAAGGCTTCATACAACTCAGTCCAGGAAAAAGAGCTATGCGGATCGTAAGGCACGAGATATGTCCTTTATGGTTGGTGAGCGGGTATTACTCCGGGTGTCGCCTATGAAAGGCATGATGAGATTTGGGAAGAGGGGCAAGCTTAGCCCTAGGTTCATTGGTCCGTTCGAAATTCTTGATCGAATGGGGGAGGTGGCTTATAGGCTTGCATTGCCGCCAAGCCTATCAGTCGTGCACCCAGTTTTTCATGTGTCCATGCTCCGGAAATATCACGGCGACCCAACTCACGTGCTAGATTTCAGCACCATTCAGCTGGACAAGGACTTGTCTTCTGAGGAGGAACCGGTAGCCATTCTAGACCGGCAAGTCCTTCAGCTGAGATCGAAGCCTTCTGTTCGTGTTCAGTGGAGAGGTCAGCCTCTTGAGGCATCGACCAGGGAGTCCGAGTCCAATATGCGGAGCCGTTATCCATATCTTTTCCCCGACTCAGGTACTTCCTTATCCTGCCCGTTCGAGGGCGAACGGTTGTCTTAAAGGGGGAGAATGTAACGGCCCGATGTGTTGTAGAAACATATAAGATACTAATTGTTTAGACTTGGCTTGTTTTAAGTGCAAATCCCACTTTGTGATTATGCAATTTTAACATTCTTGCGGGGTATGAGGTATAAGAATCTAATAATTAAGAAAAGTGTTCAAAAAGGCAAGTGATGCAGGATATGCGGTCGCATTTCTAACATGCGGACCGCATATCTTACATGGGCATTGCATACTTGGATAGATTTCTGAGTAAATTTCATGCCAGAAATGTTGTCTGAATTGCGGACCGCATTTCAGGAATGCGGACCGCAAATCACACCGACTACGTCGCAGAGTGGAACAGAGAATTGGACAAGTTTAATGTAGAAAATGCGGTGAGAAATGTGGACCGCATTTCTAAAATGCGGACCACAAATCCCATAGTGAGATCGCAGAATGAGGCAAAGTTTTGGTCCAACTGCCATGCCAGAAATGCGGTACAAATGCGGACCGCATGTTGAGTTTGCGACCAGAATGCGATCGCATGCTGGACACCTGAAGTTTTATTTTGTCCCAAATTTTGACCCACAATAAATAGGAACTAGGAGCCCTAACATGCAAAAACCCCCTTATTTCGTCAATCACGTCGCAAAAACTCACTAAAACACCCTCAAACCCCAGCAAATCAACCTTCAAATCACTTTGAAAACAATCCCAAAATCCGTGAGAAACATATCCAAATTATAGTCATCAACCTCCCATTTACCAGCCCAACTTTCCCCACTTAAACCCACCAAGAACCAGCTGTAACTCGCCGGGAATGGCCCCGATTTAAGTTGAAAAAAAAAACAACCGTAGAATCACTCCCTTCAAACTCCAACATCTATTACAAGAAACCCCACTCTCTAACACCAAAGACCCAGCTCAAATTGCTGCAAATTGTGCCAAGAATTGCAGTTGAGTTAAGGCACCCTACCAAGTTGTAGCTTGTTAGCTCCAATTGAGTTCGCCTAAAGTTCGCGAGCATCCATAAAAGGTTGGGCTCGAAGAATTGTTGGAGGTCTAGGAAGTTATTGCAAAGCAAGGTAAGTGTTTGTTCTAACCTTAGCTTGAGGGATTAGAAATCGTGTCTTGTTTGTTAAATTACTCCTTGTTGAGAACAACGTATAGGCATGGTGACGAGTGTCTATATGTTGGTGTCACGCATGACCGTGGGTCGTATATGGATAATCGTTGTGCGACTATTGTTTCGAATTATTGAATATTATCTTTGATTTGGTATGATGTGTTGCATGTGGGAGCTGGTGGCACGCCTGCCACAACATATTGTGAATTGAGGGCGGGTGGTACGCCTACCACCAGGTTGCTACATTTTAGTTGTCCCTTTGGTCATGGTTCTAGCCTCCTTCTATTTGGCATAAATTAGATGGTTGACTAGACTAGTTGAGTAAGAATTGTTAGGAGTCAAAGGGGTCCAGTGTCAAATTGTGGGTAGTGTTTTAGGAGTCCGCTAGAAGTTAAGGAGTCCAGTGTCACATTAGCAAAGTCGTGTCTAGGGTTAATGAATTGATAATTGGGTTGGAAGGTTAGTAGTAGGATTTTGACTGTAATTGAGTACTAACATTAATTGAGCTAAATAGGAGTCAAGTTTGGTTTGGTTATAGCTGAATCCCCCCCCCCTAGCCAGGATGATTGTTTGCTGTTATTTGTTCCCTTGCTGGGAAGTTGTTATATTGATTTGTTCCCTTGCCGGGATTTCTTGTGATTGTTGTGATGATGAAAGTGGGAGCGGGTGGCACGCCTGCCACGAGATATTATGAAAGTGGGAGCGAGTGGAACACCTACCACAGTATATATATTGTAAGTGAGAGTGGGTGGCACGCCTGCCACGAGATATTATGAAAGTGAGAGCGGGTAGTACGCCTACCACAGTATATATTGTAAGTGGGAGCGGGCGGCACGCCTGCCACGGGATGTGATATATGTGGGAGCGGATGGCACGCTTTCCACAAGAGGTTACTGCAAGTGAGAATGGGTTGCACGCCTGCAACAAGAAGTTACTGGAGGAAAAACGGCGAATAGTATTACTTTTCATTGTGTTAAAGGCTGAATTGTAGTTTTCTTTCTTATTCATTGATGATTCGTTTCGTTTTATTTATCTGCTCTTCTGATGTATGTTTTCCTTTTCCCCGTTTAAATTGTTTATGTATTTTATCTTCTGCTGTGGGTACATATATGCTTAAAATTCCACAGGTATATCTGGAGTCTGGTCCTAGCCTTGTCACTACCTCGTCGGGGTTAGGCCAGGCACTTACCAGCACATGGGGTCGGTTGTGCTGATACTACACTCTGCACTCTTTTGTGCAGACCTCAGTATCGCAGGGTACCAACAATAGGAAGCTTCCAGCCTCTGACTTTAAGGGACCCAAGGTAGTTCTGCAGACGTCCGCGGATCTTGGAGTCCCCTGTCCATTTCTTGTATATGTTTCTTCTATGTAGTCCAGAAACAACATTTTGTTATATTCTTTAGACCCTGTTTGTAATACTCTTAAATAAGTCTGTGAAACTGTGATACCAGATCTTGGGTAGACCGTTGTGGATAGTTTATCGGCGATAGTTGTGTAAAGTATTAACTTTGTATTTTTTTCGCTTGTTGAATTACTGCTTTTCAGTTGATGCATTTGTAATGTAATGAATTCGTAAATAGAAACGTGGTAATTAGTCCAATTGACTGGCTTGCCTAGCTTTCACTAGTAGGTGCCATCACGACGCCCAAGGGTGGGAAATCCGGGTCGTGACACTCTGTCCGACCATGAATGCAACATCAAGAATCCTACGGTCGGCATAACTCTTTTGCCTCGGCTGAGCTGTGCGAAGTTGATCCTGAATAATCTTGACCTTATCCAAGGCATCATGTACCAAATCTGTACCCAAAAACCGAGCCTCCCCCGGCTCGAACCATCCAACTGACGAACGGCGTCGCCTCCCATATAATGCCTCATAGGGGGCCATCTGAATGCTTAACTGGTAGCTGTTGTTGTAGGTAAACTCCGCAAGTGGCAAGAACTGATCCCTAGAACCCTCAAAATCTATAACACAAGCGCGGAGCATATCCTCCAATATCTGATAGTGCGCTCAGACTGCCCATCCGTTTGAGGATGAAATGTTGTGCTCAACTCAACCTGCGGTCCTAACTCACGCTGTACTGCTCTCCAGAAATGCGAGGTGAACTGCGTACCTCGATCCAAAAAGATAGACACGGGCATACCATGAAGTCGGATGATCTCGTGGATGTAAATCTCAGCCAACTACTCTGACGAATAGGTAACTGCTACAGGAATGAAATGCGGTTACTTACTCAACTTGTCCACAATGACCCATACCGCATCGAACTTCCTCTGAGTCCATGGAAGTCCAACAACAAAATGCATCGTGATGTGCTCCCACTTCCACTCAGGAATCTCTAACTTCTAAAGCAACACACCAGGTCTCTAATGCTAACACTTTACTTGCTGACACTTTAGACACTGAGCTACATAAGCAACTACGTCCTTCTTCATCCTTCTCCGCCAATAATGTTGCCGCAAGTCTTGATACATCTTGGTGGCACCCGGATGAATAGAATACCGGGAACTGCGGGCCTTCTCAAGAAGCAACTCACGAAGACTATCTATATTGGGCACACAAATATGATCCTGCATCCTCAAAACTCCATCATCTCCAACAGTAACCTGCTTGGCACCACCGTGCCGCACTGTGTCTCTAAAGACAAGCAAATGAGAGTCATCATGTTGCCGCTCCCTGATGCACCCAAACAAAGAAGAACGAGCGATTACAAGCTAGAACACGACTAGGCTCTGAAACATTCAACCTCATAAACTAATTGGCCAAATCCTGAACATCTAATGCAAGCAGTCTCTCACCGGCTGGAATGTACGCAAGGTTACCCATACTCGCTGCCTTTCTACTCAAGGCGTCGGCCACCATATTGGCCTTCCCGAGGTGATACAAGATGGTGATATCATAATCTTTCAATAGCTCCAACCACTTCCTCTGCCTCAAATTGAGATCCTTTTGCTTGAACAAATACTGTAGACTCTTATGATCCGTGAAAACCTCGCATGACACGCCGTAAAGGTAATGCCTCCAGATCTTCAGCGCATGAACAATGGTTTCCATCTCTAGATCGTGAACAGGGTAATTTTTATCTTAGACCTTCAACTGCCGCGATGCATGTGCATCAAAGAAATGGAAGGGCTCTCCTTCTCTATGTTGAACCTAGCTCTGCCTAGTTTGGATGAACAAAGTGCGCAATGCGTGGAGTGTTGAGTTTCTGAAAGCTCGCCTCACACTCATCTGACCATCTGAATGGGGCACCCATCTGGGTCGATCTCGTCAATGGGGCTGCTATAGAAGAAAACGCCTCTAAAAATTGACGGTAATAACCCGCCAAACCCAAGAAACTCCGGATCTTCGTAGCTGAAGTGGGCCTAGGCCAGTTCTGAACTGCCTCAATCTTCTTAGGATCCATTTGAATGCCCTCTGCCGATACTGCATGCCCCAAGAAAATGGAAGTCCAACAAAAACTCGCACTTTGAAAACTTGGCATACAACTGGCTATCTCTTAGAGTATGAAGTACAATCCGAAGATGCTACTCGTGCTCCTCTCCACTGCGGGAGTTGATCAAGATATCATCAATAAACACAACCATGAAAGAATCCATAAAGGTCTTGAATACCCGATTCATCAAATTAATAAATGTTGCAGGGGCATTTGTCAGCCCAAATGACATCACTAGAAACACATAATGCCCATATCGAGTCCGAAAAGCCGTCTTAGTGACATCGGATGCCCTAAATCCTCAAATGATGGCAGCCAGACCTCCAATCAATTTTTGAAAACACCTTGGCACCCTGAAGCTGATCAAATAAGTCATCAGTCCTCGGAAATGGATACTTGTTGTTGATTATGACTTTGTTCAACTGCTGATAGACTATGCACTTCCTCATCGATCAATCTTTCTTCTTCACTAACAACACTGGCGCACCCCAGGGTGAGACACTGGTCCTAATGAAGACCTTATCAAGCAAATCTTGCAATTGCTCCTTCAATTCCTTCAACTATGGTGGGAACAGACGTTATGGCGAAATAGAAATGGGCTGAGTGCCTGGAGCCAAATCAATACAGAAGTCAATATCTTTGTGGGGTGGCATCCCCGGCAGATCTGAAGGGAATACCTCTAGAAACTCACGAACAACTGGTACTGAATCCATGGAGGGAATCTCCACACTAGAATCGCGGATATAAGCCAGATAAGCTAGGCATCCCTTCTCAAACATATGTTGAGCCTTGACATAGGAGATTAACCGTACTGGTAAAATGGTCAAGAGTCCTCTTCCACTCTAATCGACGCAATCCCAGCAAGGCTAAGGTCACAGTCTTTGTCGAGGCACAACCAGATATGAGGGACAGTAGGATGACACGTAGGAATTTGTAGAGCCCTAGAGCGCTGAATGACACGGCCTGGGAGGATGGCCTCTAACAAAAGTACCACTGCCTCATGACTAGGCGCCGCTGAACCCACCGGAATGACGAGGCCTCTTATCAGACCCCTGCCCCCTCTCCTAAGGAAGAACCACCTCGATCCACCTAGCAACATTAGCAGTCGTCTGAAAGGAAAATCTCATTGCTGGTCTCCTTCACCATCCGTAGCCTGATAGGGTGAACGAGTCCATCAATAAACCTCCTCACCCTTTCTCTCTCTTAGTAGGATGAAGAAGGAGAGCATGACGGACTAGATACACAAAACGAGTCTCGTACTGAGTAACAATCATACTGCCTTGCTGGAGACAATCGAAATGCATGCAAAAATCCTCTATCAAAGTGATAGGTAGAAACTTCTCTAGGAATAGCTGTGAGAACTACTCCCAAGTAAGTGTAGGAAACCCAGCTAGTCTGGTCCACGTGTAATGTCTCCACCACCTCCCGGCGGAACCCGTCATCTAAAATATAGTAAAATCGACCCTAGTGGTCTAAACTATGCCCATGTTCCGCAGCACCTCATGGCAACAGTCAAGATAATCCTGTGGGTCCTCAGAAGGTGCACCACTGAACTGAACTGGAAAGAGCTTAGTAAACTCGTCCAATCTCAATAATGCCTCAGAAGACAATGCGGGCCTATCACCGGCCTGTACTGCAACAACTGGCTGAACTAACCCAACTGGCGGGGCTGCTGGAGACTGATATTGGGAGCCATCTGGTCCTGAGTGTGAGTAGTGGGAGTTTGTGCTCCTCCCCCAGCCTGAGAAACGGCTGGTGCCACAGGAAATGCACCAGCCTGGGCCACACTATCAATAAGGCCCACCAAATGGACTATAGCTGTCATGACCCTAACTCCGAACTCGGTCGTGATGGTGCCTCTCGTGAAGACAAAGCCAGCCAATTCAAACAAAATCTCATTTTAAGCAGTTAATTAACAAGAAAACAATACAAGCACAGTTTAATAGCAATCATTCACGGAAAATATAGCTAACTATCCCGACTACAACCCACACCGGGGTGTCACAATGTCATGAGCAACTAATGAATCCTAATAGCAAGATTACTAATTTCAATATTTGACACAATTTTTGAAGAACATAGGAACAATAAGATGAAAGAGATACGGGGCCGCGAATGCCAACAGCTACCTCGTAGTCTCTGAATCACTGCCTAGACAGGAGAAATCAATACTCCAGGGCGGAACCAACAACGCCTGAATCTGCACACATGGTGCAGGGAGTAATGTGAGTACTTCCAACTCAGTGAGTAATAAGCATAAATAACGACTGAAAGTAAGAAAACACACAAGGCACAAGGCATTCTATAATGAAGCATTTAACACATCATTCGCAAATAGTAAATTAGTGAGAAGATTCAAGTAAAATCTCCTTTCAGCAGGTAAAAAAAACATGCGAAGTAAAACATCGCCCTTCGGGCTCAGTATCAACAAATTCGCCCCTCGGGCAATATCATAAAAACAGTACCAGCCCCTCGGGCTCAAATCTCACAACAACATCAACCGCTCGGGCTATCACATGGAACAACATCAGCCCCTCGGGCTATCACATGGAACAACATCAGCCCCTCGGACTATCACATGAAACAACATGAGCCCCTCGGGCTATCACATTAAGCAACATTAGCCCCTCGGGTATAATTCACATCACAATGGGTACCCGCGCTCACTAGGGGTGTACAGAGTCCGGGAGGGGCCCCTTACGGCCCAAGCGCAATATCAAACCACCTAGTGGCACATATCTAGGCCCTCGGCCTCATACCAATCAAGCCACCTCGTGGCGTATATACAGTATCTAAGGCCCTCGGCCTCATATCAGTCACAAGCCACCTCGTGGCACATAAAGTATCTCAGGCCCTCGGCCTCATCTCAGTCACAAACCACCTCGTGGCATATAAAGCATCTCGAGCCCTCGGCCTTGTATCACTCAGTAAAACCTCACATCTCGCCCTCGGTCGCACTCCGTCAGAAAAATCATCACTAGCCCCTCGGGCTATAGTAGAATGGTAGTCCTCAGCCCAAAAATTTCATTTAAAATATTATTTAAGTCTCAAAACTGAGTAAAAGTGGCTGAGTTGTAAAACAGTGTAAACAGCATTACTGAGTTCAAATAATAAGTCAAAATAGTGAGGAAACAGTGATAGAAATCCTCGAAGGGCTAAAATAGTTGGCACGAAGCCCAAATATGGAAATCAGCCCAATCATAATGATAACAAATAAGTTTCAGTCAAATACGCAGTAAAATCATCAATCGGGATGGACCAAGTCACAATCCCTAGTAGTAAAATACCCCACGGTCATCATCGAGCACGTGCCTCACCTCAATATAGCACTACGATGTACAATCCGGGGTTTCAAACCCTCAGAATCATCATTTACAATCACTACTCACCTCGAACCAGCTAAATCCGTAGCTCGCGACGCCTTTGCCCTTCGAATTAGCCACCACGGGCATCGAATCAATCCAAAATCAGAACTAATACGTCACAATACATTGAGGGACCCCAACAAACTATGCCAACATATCCCATAACGTTATTCAAATTTATTCTAACCTTCGGAACGCTCAAACCATCTCTCAACACCGAATACCCGTCGGATTCAAGCCTAAGAATTTCAAACTCTTCTAAATTACTAATTTGATCAAAAACCCAATCAAACCCTATCCGAATGACATGAGATTTTGCACACATATCCCAATGACATAACGAAGCATAACAAGGCAGAAATGGGGAAAACGGAGCGGTAGCTCATGAGACGACTGGTCGGGTCGTCACATTCTCCCCCACTTAAACAAACGTTCGTCCTCGAACGAGTCAAGAAACGTACCTGAAGCTTCAAATAGGTGAGGATATCTGCTCCGCATCTCGTGCTCAGTCTCCCAGGTAGCCTCCCCCACGGGTCGACCTCTCCACTGCAATTTCACTGAAGCTATATCCTTTGACCTCAACTTCCGAACCTGATGACGCAAAGTTGCCACTGGCTCCATATCATAGGTCAAATCATTGTCCAACTGAATTGTGCTGAAGTCCAAAATATGAGACGGATCCCCAATATACTTCCGAAGCATAGAAACATGACTATTGGGTGTACACTCGACAGGCTGGGTGGCAAAGCAAGCTCATAAGCCACCTCCCAAATTCTTCGAAGCACTTCAAATGGCCCAATGAACCTAGGACTCAATTTTTCTTTCTTCCCGAATCTCATAACACCCTTCATGGGCGAAACCTTCTGCAAGACCTTCTCACCAACCATGTAGGACACATCTCGAACTTTCCTATCGGCATAACTCTTCTGCCTCGACTACGCTGTACGGAGCCTCTCCTGAATTGTTTTCACCTTCTCTAGAGCATCCTGAACGAAGTCAGTCCCCAATAGCCTACCCGCGCCGGGCTCGAACCAACCAACCGGAGATCTACATCGCCTCCCATACAGAGCCTCATATAGAGCCATCTGAATACTCGACTCGTAGTTGTTGTTATAAGCAAACTCCGCAAGCGGTAGAAACTCATCCCGTGAACCTCCGAAATCAATAGCATATGCACGTAACATGTCCTCCAGTATTTGAATGGTACGCTCGGACTGTCCATCCGTTTGAGGATGAAAAACTGTGCTCAACTCCACCTGAGTACCCAACTCCCTATGCACGGCTCTCCAAAACTGTGAGGTAAACTTAGTACCTCTATCTGAAATAATAGAAACTGGAACACCATGCAGCCGAACAATCTCTCGGATATAAATCTTTGTCAACCGTTCTAAATAATAGGTAGTACACACAGGAATGAAGTGCGCGGACTTGGTCAGCCGATCCACAATCACCCAAATGGCATCGAACTTTTTCAAAGTCCGTGGAAGTCCAACAACAAAGTCCATAGTAATCTGCTCCCACTTCCACTTGGGAATAGCCATCTGCTGAAGCTAGCCACCCGGTCTCTGATGCTCACATTTTACCTGTTGACAGTTGAGACGTCGAGCTACGAATCCCACAATATCTTTCTTCATTCTTCTCCACTAATAGTGTTGCCTCAAGTCCCGATACATCTTTGCGGCACCCGGATGAATGGAATACCGCGAGCTATAGGCCTCTTCCAGAATCAACTCCCGAAGCCCATCCACATTGGGTACACAAATTCAGCCTTGCATCCTCAACACCCCATCATCGCCGATGGTGACATCTCTAGCATCGTTATGCCGAACTCTGTCCCTAAGGACAAGCAAATGTGGATCGTCATACTGGCGCTCCTTGATGCGATCATATAACGAAGACCGAGAAACCACACAAGCCAACACCCGGCTAGGTTCCGAAATGTCTAATCTCACAAACCTATTGGCCAAGGCTTGAACATAAACTGCAAGGGGTCTCTCCCCAACTGGAATATATGCCAAACTCCCCATACTCATTGCCTTTCGGCTCAACGCATCGGCCACCACATTGGCCTTTCTCGGGTGGTATAATATAGTGATGTCATAATCCTTGAGCAACTCCAACCATCTCTGCTGCCTCAAATTAAGATCCTTTTTCTTGAACAAGTGTCGGAGGCTGTGATGATTAATAAACACCTCACAAGACACGCCATACAAGTAATGCCTCCAAATCTTCAGTGCATGGACTATGGCAGCCAACTCCAAATCATGAACGTGGTAGTTCTTCTCATGGGGCTTCAAATGACGAGAAGCATAAGTAATAACTCTACCCTCCTGCATCAATACTCAACCAATCCCAACTGGAGCTGTGGTCAAGGCTGTCTTGAGCTTCTGAAAGCTCTCTTCGCACTCGTCCGACCATACAAAAGGAGCACCCTTCTAAGTCAATTTGGTCAAGGGCGATGCAATGGATGAAAATCCCTGAACAAACCGGCGATAATAGCCTGCCAACCCAAGGAAACTACAAATCTCTGTGGCTGAGGACGCTCTAGGCCAACTCTGAACCGCCTCTATCTTCTTTGGATCAACCTGTACACCCTCGCTGGACACTACGTGCCCCAAGAAAGCCACTGAACCGAGCCAAAACTCACACTTAGAGAATTTTGCATACAGCTTCTCCTCCCTCAATCTTTGCAATACAACTCGCAAATGCTCCGTGTGCTCCTCCTGGCTACGCGAGTACACCAGAATATCATCAATGAATACAACTATGAACGAATCTAGATAGGGCCGAAATACATTGTTCATCAACTGCATGAATGCCGCCGGGGCATTGGTTAGCCTGAAAGACATAACAAGAAACTCATAGTGACAATATCTAGTTCGGAAAGCAGTCTTAAGAATGTGTGAATCCCTGATTTTCAACTAGTGATAACCCGAACGAAGATCAATCTTGGAGAGCACTCGCGCTCCCTGAAGCTGGTCAAACAAATCATCAATGCGAGACAAAGGATACTTGTTCTTGATTGTTACCTTGTTCAATTGCCTGTAATCAATGAACATTCTCATCGTGCCATCCTTCTTCTTCACAAACAGAACCGGTGCACCCCAAGGTGACACACTAGGCCGAATGAACCCCTTATCTAGGAGTTCCTGAAGTTGCTCCTTCAATTCTTTCGATTCTATTGGTGCCATACGATACGGTGGAATAGAGATGGGCTGAGTGCCCGGCACCAGGTCACTACCAAAATCGATATCCCTATCCGGTGGCATGCCCGACAGGTCTGCGGGAAATACATCGGGAAAATCCCTCACAATTGGAACCGATTAGATGCTTGGAGTCTCAGCTCCAACATCCCTCACAAACGCTAGGTATGAAAGGCAACCCTTCCCGACCATACGCTGGGCCTTCATGAATGATATCACTCTACTAGGAATGTAATCAGTCACGCCACGCCACTCTATTCGCGGCACATCCGGCATAGCCAAGGTGACGGTCTTAGCATGACAGTCTAGAATATCACGACACGGAGATAACCAATCCATGCCTATAATGACACCAAAATCCACCATGCTCATTAGCAATAGGTCCACTCGGGTATCCAAACCCCCAATAGTTACTACACATGACCGGTACACACGGTCTACAACAACAATATCGCCCACCAGGGTAGACACATGAACAGGTAAAGCAAGAAACTCCCGGGGCGTACCCAAATAATGAGCAAAATATAAGGATACATACGAATAGGTGGAACCGGGATCAAATAATACAGAGGCATCCTTGTGGCATACTGAAACATTACCTGTAATGACGGCATCTGAAGCACTGGCATCTGTCCTACCTGGAATAGCATAGAATCGAGCCTGGCCACCGCCTGATCGACCTCCCCTCTGGGGCGACTCCTGGCTGCCTGACCTCCAACCCTAGCTGGCTGGCGGGTGGTAAGGTAACTGGAGCAGAAATCGAGGGCTGACCCCTCTGCTAGGACGATCTAGCACCACGATGAGGACACTGCCTCCGCATGTGGCCCATCTTGCCACACTCATAACAGCTCCCTGGTGCTGGAGAAGAGGAATGAAGGGAACCTCTTACACCGGAGTGTCTCGCAGGTGCACTCGGCATAGAAGGACCCTGGGCTGACGGAGCACTAGTAGGAAGGGCGCTGAGTGATGACTAGCCCTACTGCAACCCATGATAACCACGACCTGCAGATGCCCCACGGTACTCTGGACGGGCTGGCTGAGCAGGTCTGAAATAACGACCTCTACCATGCAGAAACTGGCCCCTCGAAGGGGCACCACTGTAACTACCCGATCATTGAGACCTCTTGGCCTTCCTCTCCTCTCGCTCCTGACGGCGAACCGTCTCAATATCACGAGCTATATCAACCACCTCCTCGAAGGTAGCACCCAATACTCTCTCCTTGGTTATGAGAATATGGAGATGATAGTTAAGGCCATCCACAAACCTCCTGATCCTTTCACGGTCAGTCGGAACTATCCAGACAGCATGACGAGCCAACTCAGAAAACCTCGACTCATACTGCGACACAGTCATATCCCCTTGTTGCAACCATACGAACTGTCTACGCAGCTCCTCTTTGCGGGACTGCCGCATATACTTCTCCAAGAAAAGAGCGGAGAACTGCTGCCAAGTAAGGGGCGCTGCATCAACCGGCCTACGCCTCTCATATGCCTCCCACCAAGTGAATGCAGCTCCCGTAAACTAAAAGGTGGTGAATGCCACACCACTAGACTCAAGAATCCCGGCTGTCCGGAGCATTCTGTCACGACCCAAGCCGGAGGGCCGCGACCGGCACCGGACCCTACTCAACGGGCGCCGGCGTACCCTTCATCTAACTTTCCTTATTATCTATAAGGCTTTTCATATGCATATAATCTCAAACAATAATTATAATGAACCGAGACGTCATGCCATGATACGAACATACTTATATACATAATATGGCCCATAAGGCTACAATGCAAAACCATAAAATAAAATATATACGTTTGCCGACAAGGCAATTCAACTGTACATAAGCCAACCCATTACTTGTCTATGCATAAATTGACACTTGTCTATGAGCTTCTAAAAAAACGTACATAATGTAACCTACGTCGGAACAGGGCCCCGACGTGCCCATAATGCCTACAACAAAATGCATACCAAGACTGTGGCAAGTCCGAAGGATGGATCTCGCCAATATCCGCTGAACTGGACAACCTACTGTAGTGGGGGAGCCTCGTCTATCTGTCAGTCCGGACCTGCAACACGACATGCAGCGTCCACAAAT